>JAKIJQ010000433.1:0-58818 GCA_023373905.1 Rhizoglyphus robini
GGTATGGACAGTTGCGGCACCGATATGGACAGTTGCGGCACCGATATGGACAGTTGCGGCACTGTTATGGGCAGTTGCGGCACTGATATGGACAGTTGCGGCACTGATATGGACAGTTGCGGCACTGATATGGATAGTTGCGGCACCGATATGGACAGTTGCGGCACCGATATGGACAGTTGCGGCACCGATATGGACAGTTGCGGCCCCGATATGGACAGTTGCGGCACTGTTATGGGCAGTTGCGGCACTGATATGGACAGTTGCGGCACCGATATGGATAGTTGCGGCACTTATATGGATAGTTGCGGCACCGATATGGACAGTTGCGGCACCGATATGGACAGTTGCGGCACTGATATGGATAGTTGCGGCACCGATAAGGACAGTTGCGGCACCTTGCACCAACAATGGAAATAGGATGAATCTAACCTATTTCCATTTGCGAGATAAGCTTGTTCAATCAAAGAGCCGATTTATAAGGTATCGGCCAATATAGAGTTGCGGCACTGATATGGACAGTTGCGGCACTGATATGGACAGTTGCGGCACCGATATGGATAGTTGCGGCACCGATATGGATAGTTGCGGCACCGATATGGATAGTTGCGGCACTGATATGGACACTTGCGGCACCTATATTGACAGTTGCGCCACTGATATGGAAAGTTGCGGCACCGATATGGACAGTTGCGGCACTGTTATGGATAGTTGCGGCACTGATATGGACAGTTGCGGCACTGTTATGGATAGTTGCGGCACCGATATGGAGAGTTGCGGCACCGGTATGGACAGTTGCGGCACCGATATGGACAGTTGCGGCCCCGATATGGACAGTTGCGGCACTGTTATGGGCAGATGCGGCACTGATATGGACAGTTGCGGCACCGTTATGGATAGTTGCGGCACTTATATGGATAGTTGCGGCACCGATATGGACAGTTGCGGCACCGATATGGACAGTTGCGGCACTGATATGGACAGTTGCGGCACTGATATGGATAGTTGCGGCACCGATATGGACAGTTGGGGCACTGATATGGACATTTGCGGCACCGATATGGACAGTTGCAGCACCGATATGGATAGTTGCGGTACTGATATGGACAGTTGCGGCACTGATTTGGATAGTTGCGGCACTTTTAGGAACAGTTATCCTCGTACTGATACTTTTTTGAGTATCAGTCTGAGGATGATTTGCGGCACTGATAAGGACATTTGCGGCACCGATATGGACATTTGCGGCACCGATATGGATAGTTGCGGCACCGATATGGATAGTTGCGGTACCGATATGGACAGTTGTGGCACCGATATGGACAGTATGCGGCCCCGATAGGATTGCGGTTGTTAGGCAGTTGCGGCACTGATATGGAGAGTTGCGGCACTGATATGGACAGTTGCAGCACCGATATGGACAGTTGCGGTACTGATATGGATAGTTGCGGCACCGATATGGACAGTTGTGGCACCGATATGGACAGATGCGGCACCGATAAGGACAGTTGCGGCACCATGCACCAGCAATGGAAATAGGATGAATCTAACCTATTTCCATTTGCGAGATAAGTTTGTTCATCTAAACAGCCGATACATATGGTTGCGGCAATGGAAATAGGATGAATCTAACGTATTTCCATGGCCGAGATTAATTTGTTCAGTCAATAAGCCGATATATATGGTTGCGGCAATGGAAATAGGATGAATCTAACGTATTTCCATGGCCGAGATAAGTTTGTTTAGTCAAACAGCCGATACATTTGGTTGCGGCAATGGAAATAGGATAAATCTAACCTATTTCCATGGCCGAGATAAGCTTGTTCAATCAAAGAGCCGATATATAAGGTATCGGCCAATATAGAGTTGCGGCACTGATATGGACTGTTGCGGCACTGATATGGACAGTTGCGGCACCGATATGGATAGTTGCGGCACCGATTAGGATAGTTGCGGCACCGATATGGATAGTTGCGGCACTGATATGGACACTTGCGGCACCTATATTGACAGTTGCGCCACTGATATGGAAAGTTGCGGCACCGATATGGATAGTTGCGGCACTTATATGGATAGTTACGGCACCGATATGGACAGTTGCGGCACCGATATGGATAGTTGCGGCACTGATATGGACAGTTGCAGCACTGATATGGATAGTTGCGGCACCGATAAGGACAGTTGCGGCACCGATATGGACAGTTGCGGTACTGATATGGACAGTTGCGGCACTGATATGGACAGTTGCGGCACTCATACGAACAGTTATCCTCGTACTGATACTTTTGAGTATCAGTCCGAGGATGAGTTGCGACACTGATATGGACAGTTGCGGCACTGATATGGACATTTGCGGCACTGATAAGGACAGTTGCGGCACTGTTATGGACAGTTGCGGCACTGTTATGGACAGTTGCGGCACTGATATGGATAGTTGCGGCACCGATATGGACAGTTGTGGCACCGATATGGACAGTTGCGGTACTGATATGGATTGTTGCGGCACCGATATGGACAGTTGCGGCACCGATATGGACAGTTGCGGCAACGATATGGATTGTTGCGGCACCGATATGGACAGTTGCGGCACTGATATGGATTGTTGCGGCACCGATATGGACAGTTGCGGCACTGATATGGACAGTTGCGGCACTGATATTGACAGTTGCGGCACCGATATGGACAGATGCGGCACCGATATGGACAGTTGCGGCACTGATATGGACAGTTGCGGCACCGATATGGACAGTTGTCCTCGTACTGATACTTTTTGAGTATCAGCTGAGGATGATTTGCGGCACTGATATGGACAGTTGCGGCACCGATATGGATAGTTGCGGCACCGATATGGACAGTTGCGGCACCGATATGGATAGTTGCGGCACCGATATGGACAGTTGCGGCACTGATATGGACAGTTGCGGCACTGATATGGATAGTTGCGGCACCGATAAGGACAGTTGCGGCACCATGCACCAACAATGGAAATAGGATGAATCTAACCTATTTCCATTTGCGAGATAAGTTTGTTTATCTAAACTGCCGATAATTTGGTTGCGGCAATGGAAATAGGATAAATCTAACCTATTTCCATGGCCGAGATAAGCTTGTTCAATCAAAGAGCCGATATATAAGGTATCGGCCAATATAGAGTTGCGGCACTGATATGGACAGTTGCGGCACTGATATGGACAGTTGCGGCACCGATATGGATAGTTGCGGCACCGATATGGATAGTTGCGGCACCGATATGGACAGTTCCGGCACTGATATGGACAGTTGCGGCACCTGATATGGACAGTTGCGGCACCGATATGGATAGTTGCGGCACCGATATGGACAGTTGCGGCACCGATATGGACAGTTGCGGCACTGATATGGACAGTTGCGTCACTGATATGGACAGTTGCGGCACTCATACGGACAGTTATCCCGTACTGATACTTTTTGAGTATCAGTCCGAGGATGAGTTGCGGACGATATGGACAGTTGCGGCACTGATATGGACAGTTGCGGCACCGATATGGACAGTTGCGGCACCGATATGGACAGTTGCGGTACTGATATGGACAGTTGCGGCACTGATTTGGATAGTTGCGGCACTTTTAGGAACAGTTATCCTCGTACTGATACTTTTTGAGTATCAGTCTGAGGATGATTTGCGGCACTGATATGGACATTTGCGGCACCGATATGGACATTTGCGGCACCGATATGGATGAGTTGCGGCACCGATATGGATAGTTGCGGCACCGATATGGACAGTTGCGGCACCGATATGGACAGTTGCGGCCCCGATATGGACAATTGCGGCACTGTTATGGGCAGTTGCGGCACCGATATGGAGAGTTGCGGCACTGATATGGACAGTTGCGGCACCGATATGGACAGTTGCGGCACTGATATGGATAGTTGCGGCACCGATATGGACAGTTGCGGCACCGATATGGACAGTTGCGGCACCATGCACCAACAATGGAAATAGGATGAATCTAACCTATTTCCATTTGCGAGATAAGTTTGTTCATCTAAACTGCCGATACATTTGGTTGCGGCAATGGAAATAGGATAAATCTAACCTATTTCCATACCGAGATAAGCTTGTTCAATCAAAGAGCCGATATATAAGGTATCGGCCAATATAGAGTTGCGGCACTGATATGGACAGTTGCGGCACTGATATGGACAGTTGCGGCACTGATATGGATAGTTGCGGCACCGATATGGATAGTTGCGGCACTGATATGGACAGTTGCGGCACTGATATGGACAGTTGCGGCACCGATATGGATAGTTGCGGCACCGATATGGACAGTTGTGGCACCGATATGGACAGTTGCGGCCCCGATATGGACAGTTGCGGCACCGATATGGATAGTTGCCGCACCGATATGGATAGTTGCGGCACCAATATGGATAGTTGCGGCACTGATATGGACACTTGCGGCACCTATATTGACAGTTGCGCCACTGATATGGAAAGTTGCGGCACCGATATGGACAGTTGCGGCACTGTTATGGATAGTTGCGGCACTGATATGGACAGTTGCGGCACTGATATGGATAGTTGCGGCACCGATATGGATAGTTGCGGCACCGGTATGGACAGTTGCGGCACCGATATGGACAGTTGCGGCCCCGATATGGACAGTTGCGGCACTGTTATGGGCAGATGCGGCACTGATATGGACAGTTGCGGCACCGATATGGATAGTTGCGGCACTTATATGGATAGTTGCGGCACCGATATGGACAGTTGCGGCACCGATATGGACAGTTGCGGCACTGATATGGACAGTTGCGGCACTGATATGGATAGTTGCGGCACCGATAAGGACAGTTGCGGCACCATGCACCAACAATGGAAATAGGATGAATCTAACCTATTTCCATTTGCGAGATAAGTTTGTTCATCTAAACTGCCGATACATTTGGTTGCGGCAATGGAAATAGGATAAATCTAACCTATTTCCATGGCCGAGATAAGCTTGTTCAATCAAAGAGCCGATATATAAGGTATCGGCCAATATAGAGTTGCGGCACTGATATGGACAGTTGCGGCACTGATATGGACAGTTGCGGCACTGATATGGACAGTTGCGGCACTGATATGGATAGTTGCGGCACCGATATGGACAGTTGCGGCACCGATATGGACAGTTGCGGCACCGATATGGACAGTTGCGGCCCCGATATGGACAGTTGCGGCACTGTTATGGGCAGTTGCGGCACTGATATGGACAGTTGCGGCACCGATATGGATAGTTGCGGCACTTATATGGATAGTTGCGGCACCGATATGGACAGTTGCGGCACCGATATGGACAGTTGCGGCACTGATATGGATAGTTGCGGCACCGATAAGGACAGTTGCGGCACCTTGCACCAACAATGGAAATAGGATGAATCTAACCTATTTCCATTTGCGAGATAAGCTTGTTCAATCAAAGAGCCGATTTATAAGGTATCGGCCAATATAGAGTTGCGGCACTGATATGGACAGTTGCGGCACTGATATGGACAGTTGCGGCACCGATATGGATAGTTGCGGCACCGATATGGATAGTTGCGGCACCGATATGGATAGTTGCGGCACTGATATGGACACTTGCGGCACCTATATTGACAGTTGCGCCACTGATATGGAAAGTTGCGGCACCGATATGGACAGTTGCGGCACTGTTATGGATAGTTGCGGCACTGATATGGACAGTTGCGGCACTGTTATGGATAGTTGCGGCACCGATATGGAGAGTTGCGGCACCGGTATGGACAGTTGCGGCACCGATATGGACAGTTGCGGCCCCGATATGGACAGTTGCGGCACTGTTAGGAGTGCGCCTTATTGCGACGTTATGGATAGTTGCGGCACTTATATGGATAGTTGCGGCACCGATATGGACAGTTGCGGCACCGATATGGACAGTTGCGGCACTGATATGGACAGTTGCGGCACTGATATGGATAGTTGCGGCACCGATATGGACAGTTGGGGCACTGATATGGACATTTGCGGCACCGATATGGACAGTTGCAGCACCGATATGGATAGTTGCGGTACTGATATGGACAGTTGCGGCACTGATTTGGATAGTTGCGGCACTTTTAGGAACAGTTATCCTCGTACTGATACTTTTTTGAGTATCAGTCTGAGGATGATTTGCGGCACTGATAAGGACATTTGCGGCACCGATATGGACATTTGCGGCACCGATATGGATAGTTGCGGCACCGATATGGATAGTTGCGGTACCGATATGGACAGTTGTGGCACCGATATGGACAGTTGCGGCCCCGATATGGACAATTGCGGCACTGTTATGGGCAGTTGCGGCACTGATATGGAGAGTTGCGGCACTGATATGGACAGTTGCAGCACCGATATGGACAGTTGCGGTACTGATATGGATAGTTGCGGCACCGATATGGACAGTTGTGGCACCGATATGGACAGATGCGGCACCGATAAGGACAGTTGCGGCACCATGCACCAGCAATGGAAATAGGATGAATCTAACCTATTTCCATTTGCGAGATAAGTTTGTTCATCTAAACAGCCGATACATATGGTTGCGGCAATGGAAATAGGATGAATCTAACGTATTTCCATGGCCGAGATTAATTTGTTCAGTCAATAAGCCGATATATATGGTTGCGGCAATGGAAATAGGATGAATCTAACGTATTTCCATGGCCGAGATAAGTTTGTTTAGTCAAACAGCCGATACATTTGGTTGCGGCAATGGAAATAGGATAAATCTAACCTATTTCCATGGCCGAGATAAGCTTGTTCAATCAAAGAGCCGATATATAAGGTATCGGCCAATATAGAGTTGCGGCACTGATATGGACTGTTGCGGCACTGATATGGACAGTTGCGGCACCGATATGGATAGTTGCGGCACCGATTAGGATAGTTGCGGCACCGATATGGATAGTTGCGGCACTGATATGGACACTTGCGGCACCTATATTGACAGTTGCGCCACTGATATGGAAAGTTGCGGCACCGATATGGATAGTTGCGGCACTTATATGGATAGTTACGGCACCGATAAGGACAGTTGCGGCACCGATATGGATAGTTGCGGCACTGATATGGACAGTTGCAGCACTGATATGGATAGATGCGGCACCGATAAGGACAGTTGCGGCACCGATATGGACAGTTGCGGTACTGATATGGACAGTTGCGTCACTGATATGGACAGTTGCGGCACTCATACGAACAGTTATCCTCGTACTGATACTTTTTTGAGTATCAGTCCGAGGATGAGTTGCGACACTGATATGGACAGTTGCGGCACTGATATGGACATTTGCGGCACTGATAAGGACAGTTGCGGCACTGTTATGGACAGTTGCGGCACTGTTATGGACAGTTGCGGCACTGATATGGATAGTTGCGGCACCGATATGGACAGTTGCGGCACCGATATGGACAGTTGCGGCACTGATATGGATTGTTGCGGCACCGATATGGACAGTTGCGGCACTGATATGGACAGTTGCGGCACCGATATGGATTGTTGCGGCACCGATATGGACAGTTGCGGCACTGATATGGATTGTTGCGGCACCGATATGGACAGTTGCGGCACTGATATGGACAGTTGCGGCACTGATATGGATAGTTGCGGCACCGATATGGATAGTTGCGGCACCGATATGGACAGTTGCGGCACCGATATGGACAGTTGCGGCACTGATATGGATAGTTTCGGCACCGATATGGACAGTTGCTCGTACTGATACTTTTGAGTATCAGTCTGCGGATGATTTGCGGCACTGATATGGACAGTTGCGGCACCGATATGGATAGTTGCGGCACCGATATGGACAGTTGCGGCACCGATATGGACAGTTGCGGCACCGATATGGACAGTTGCGGCACTGATATGGATAGTTGCGGCACTGATATGGATAGTTGCGGCACCGATAAGGACAGTTGCGGCACCATGCACCAACAATGGAAATAGGATGAATCTAACCTATTTCCATTTGCGAGATAAGTTTGTTCATCTAAACTGCCGATACATTTGGTTGCGGCAATGGAAATAGGATAAATCTAACCTATTTCCATGGCCGAGATAAGCTTGTTCAATCAAAGAGCCGATATATAAGGTATCGGCCAATATAGAGTTGCGGCACTGATATGGACAGTTGCGGCACTGATATGGACAGTTGCGGCACTGATATGGATAGTTGCGGCACCGATATGGATAGTTGCGGCACCGATATGGACAGTTGCGGCACCGATATGGACAGTTGCGGCACTGATATGGACAGTTGCGGCACTGATATGGATAGTTGCGGCACCGATATGGACAGTTGCGGCACCGATATGGACAGTTGCGGCACTGATATGGACAGTTGCGGCACTGATATGGACAGTTGCGGCACTCATATGGACAGTTATCCCGTACTGATATGGACTTTTTGAGTATCAGTCCGATATGGATGAGTTGCGGCACCGATATGGACAGTTGGGGCACTGATATGGACATTTGCGGCACCGATATGGACAGTTGCAGCACCGATATGGACAGTTGCGGTACTGATATGGACAGTTGCGGCACTGATTTGGACAGTTGCGGCACTCATACGAACAGTTATCCTCGTACTGATACTTTTTGAGTATCAGTCTGAGGATGATTTGCGGCACTGATATGGACAGTTGCGGCACTGATATGGACATTTGCGGCACCGATATGGACAGTTGCGGCACCGATATGGACAGTTGCGGCACCGATATGGACAGTTGTGGCACCGATATGGACAGTTGCGGCCCCGATATGGACAATTGCGGCACTGTTATGGGCAGTTGCGGCACTGATATGGAGAGTTGCGGCACTGATATGGACAGTTGCAGCACCGATATGGACAGTTGCGGTACTGATATGGATAGTTGCGGCACCGATATGGACAGTTGCGGCACCGATATGGACAGTTGCGGCACCATGCACCAGCAATGGAAATAGGATGAATCTAACCTATTTCCATTTGCGAGATAAGTTTGTTCATCTAAACAGCCGATACATATGGTTGCGGCAATGGAAATAGGATGAATCTAACGTATTTCCATGGCCGAGATTAATTTGTTCAGTCAATAAGCCGATATATATGGTTGCGGCAATGGAAATAGGATGAATCTAACCTATTCCCATGGCCGAGATAAGTTTGTTTAGTCAAACAGCCGATTCATATGGTTGCGGCAATGGAAATAGGATGAATCTAACCTATTTCCATGGCCGAGATAAGCTTGTTCAATCAAATAGCCGATATATACGGTATCGGCCAATATAGAGTTGCGGCACTGATATGGACTGTTGCGGCACTGATATGGACAGTTGCGGCACCGATATGGATAGTTGCGGCACCGATATGGATAGTTGCGGCACCGATATGGATAGTTGCGGCACTGATATGGACACTTGCGGCACCTATATTGACAGTTGCGCCACTGATATGGACAGTTGCGGCACCGATATGGACAGTTGCGGCACTGTATATGGATAGTTGCGGCACCGATATGGACAGTTGCGGCACCGATATGGACAGTTGCGGCACCGATATGGACAGTTGCGGCCACTGATATGGACAGTTGCGGCACCGATATGGATAGTTGCGGCACTGATATGGACAGTTGCGGCACTGATATGGATAGTTGCGGCACCGATATGGACAGTTGCGGCACCGATATGGACAGTTGCGGCACTGATATGGACAGTTGCGTCACTGATATGGACAGTTGCGGCACTGATATGGATAGTTGCGGCACCGATATGGATAGTTGCGGCACCGATATGGACAGTTGCGGCCACGATATGGACAGTTGCGGCACTGTTATGGACAGTTGCGGCACTGATATGGACAGTTGCGGCACCGATATTGACAGTTGCGGCACTCATACGAACAGTTATCCTCGTACTGATACTTTTTTGAGTATCAGTCCGAGGATGAGTTGCGACACTGATATGGACAGTTGCGGCACTGATATGGACATTTGCGGCACTGATATGGACAGTTGCGGCACTGTTATGGACAGTTGCGGCACTGTTATGGATAGTTGCGGCACCGATATGGATCAGTTTCGGCACCGATATGGACAGTTGCGGCACCGATATGGACAGTTGCGGCACTGATATGGATTGTTGCGGCACCGATATGGACAGTTGCGGCACTGATATTGACAGTTGCGGCAACGATATGGATTGTTGCGGCACCGATATGGACATTTGCGGCACTGATATGGATTGTTGCGGCACCGATATGGACAGTTGCGGCACTGATATTGACAGTTGCGGCACTGATATTGACAGTTGCGGCAACGATATGGATAGTTGCGGCACCGATATGGACAGTTGCGGCACCGATATGGACAGTTGCGGTACTGATATGGATAGTTTCGGCACCGATATGGGACAGTTGTCCTCGTACTGATACTTTTGAGTATCAGTCTGAGGATGATTTGCGGCACTGATATGGACAGTTGCGGCAACGATATGGATAGTTGCGGCACCGATATGGACAGTTGCGGCACCGATATGGACAGATGCGTCACTGATATGGACAGTTGCGGCACTCATAGAACAGTTATCCTCGTACTGATACTTTTGAGTATCAGTCCGAGGATGAGTTGCGACACTGATATGGACAGTTGCGGCACTGATATGGACAGTTGCGGCACTGTTATGGACAGTTGCGGCACTGTTATGGACAGTTGCGGCACTGATATGGATAGTTTCGGCACCGATATGGACAGTTGTGGCACCGATATGGACAGTTGCGGTACTGATATGGATAGTTGCGGCACCGATATGGACAGTTGTGGCACCGATATGGACAGTTGCGGCACCGATAAGGACAGTTGCGGCACCATGCACCAGCAATGGAAATAGGATGAATCTAACCTATTTCCATTTGCGAGATAAGCTTGTTCAATCAAAGAGCCGATATATAAGGTATCGGCCAATATAGAGTTGCGGCACTGATATGGACAGTTGCGGCACTGATATGGATTGTTGCGGCACCGATATGGACAGTTGCGGCACTGATATTGACAGTTGCGGCAACGATATGGATTGTTGCGGCACCGAAATGGATTGTTGCGGCACCGATATGGACAGTTGCGGCACTGATATTGACAGTTTCGGCACTGATATTGACAGTTGCGGCAACGATATGGATAGTTGCGGCACCGATATGGACAGATGCGGCACCGATATGGACAGTTGTGGAACCGATATGGACAGTTGCGGTACTGATATGGATTGTTGCGGCAACTATATGGATAGTTGCGGCACCGATATGGATAGTTGCGGCACTGATATGGATTGTTGCGGCACCGATATGGACAGTTGCGGCACTGATATGGATTGTTGCGGCACCGATATGGACAGTTGCGGCACTGATATTGACAGTTGCGGCAACGATATGGATTGTTGCGGCACCGATATGGACAGTTGCGGCACTGATATGGACAGTTGCGGCACCGATAAGGACAGTTGCGGCACCATGCACCAGCAATGGAAATAGGATGAATCTAACCTATTTCCATTTGCGAGATAAGTTTG
Source organism: Rhizoglyphus robini (assembly GCA_023373905.1). Lineage (NCBI taxonomy): Eukaryota > Metazoa > Arthropoda > Arachnida > Sarcoptiformes > Acaridae > Rhizoglyphus > Rhizoglyphus robini. The sequence continues at coordinate 11,574 of JAKIJQ010000433.1, forward strand.
TTCATCTAAACAGCCGATACATTTGGTTGCGGCAATGGAAATAGGATAAATCTAACCTATTTCCATGGCCGAGATAAGCTTGTTCAATCAAAGAGCCGATATATAAGGTATCGGCCAATATAGAGTTGCGGCACTGATATGGACAGTTGCGGCACTGATATGGACAGTTGCGGCACCGATATGGACAGTTGCGGCACTGATATGGATAGTTGCGGCACTGATATGGATAGTTGCGGCACCGATAAGGACAGTTGCGGCACTGATATGGATAGTTGCCGCACCGATATGGACAGTTGTGGCACCGATATGGACAGTTGCGGCACCGATAAGGACAGTTGCGGCACCATGCACCAACAATGGAAATAGGATGAATTTAACCTATTTCAATTTGCGAGATAAGTTTGTTCATCTAAACAGCAGATACATTTGGTTGTGTCAATGGAAATAGGATGAATCTAACGTATTTCCATGGCCGAGATAAATTTGTTCATCTAAACAGAAGATACATATGGTTGCGGCAATGGAAATAGGATGAATCTAACCTATTTCCATGGCCGAGATAAGCTTGTTCAATCAAAGAGCCGATATATAAGGTGTCGGCCAATATAGAGTTGCGGCACTGATATGGATAGTTGCGGCACTGATATTGACAGTTGCGGCACCGATATGGATAGTTGCGGCACTGATATGGATAGTTGCGGCACCGATATGGATAGTTGCGGCACCGATATGGACAGTTGCGGCACTGATATGGACACTTGCGGCACCGATATTGACAGTTGCGCCACTGATATGGATAGTTGCGGCACCGATATGGACAGTTGCGGCACCGATATGGACATTTGCGGCACTGATATGGACAGTTGCGGCACCGATATGGACAGTTGCGGCACCGATATGGATAGTTGCGGCACCGATATGGACAGTTGCGGCACCGATATGGACAGTTGCGGCACCGATATGGACAGTTGCGGCACTGTTATGGACAGTTGCGGCACTGATATGGATAGTTGCGGCACCGATATGGACAGTTGCGGCACTGATATGGATAGTTGCGGCACCGATATGGACAGTTGCGGCACCGATATGGACAGTTGCGGCACCGATATGGATAGTTGCGGCACCGATATGGACAGTTGCGGCACCGATATGGACAGTTGCGGCACTGATATGGACACTTGCGGCACTCATAGGAACAGTTATCCTCGTACTGATACTTTTCTGAGTATCAGTCTGAGGATGATTTGCGGCACTGTTATGGACAGTTGCGGCAATGGAAATAGGATAAATCTAACCTATTTCCATGGCCGAGATAAGCTTGTTCAATCAAAGAGCCGATATATAAGGTATCGGCCAATATAGAGTTGCGGCACTGATATGGACATTTGCGGCACCGATATGGACAGTTGCGGCACTGTTATGGACAGTTGCGGCACTGATATGGACAGTTGCGGCACTGATATGGACAGTTGCGGCACTCATAGGAACAGTTATCCTCGTACTGATACTTTTTTGAGTATCAGTCTGAGGATGATTTGCGGCACTGTTATGGACAGTTGCGGGTGGTGGGGGGGATGGGGGGGCAATGGAAATAGGATAAATCTAACCTATTTCCATGGCCGAGATAAGCTTGTTCAATCAAAGAGCCGATATATAAGGTATCGGCCAATATAGAGTTGCGGCACTGATATGGATAGTTGCGGCACCGATATGGACAGTTGCGGCACCGATATGGACAGTTGCGGCACCGATATGGATAGTTGCGGCACCGATATGGACAGTTGCGGCACTGATATGGACATTTGCGGCACTGATATGGACATTTGCGGCACCGATATGGACAGTTGCGGCACTGTTATGGACAGTTGCGGCACTGATATGGACAGTTGCGGCACTGATATGGACAGTTGCGGCACCGATATGGACAGTTGCGGCACCGATATGGACAGTTGCGGCACCGATATGGACAGTTGCGGCACCGATATGGACAGTTGCGGCACTGTTATGGACAGTTGCGGCACTGATATGGACAGTTGCGGCACCGATATGGATAGTTGCGGCACCGATATGGACAGTTGCGGCACCGATATGGATAGTTGCGGCACCGATATGGATAGTTGCGGCACCGATATGGACAGTTGCGGCACCGATATGGACAGTTGCGGCACTGATATGGACAGTTGCGGCACTCATACGAACAGTTATCCTCGTACTGATACTTTTTTGAGTATCAGTCTGAGGATGATTTGCGGCACTGATATGGACAGTTGCGGCAATGGAAATAGGATAAATCTAACCTATTTCCATGGCCGAGATAAGCTTGTTCAATCAAAGAGCCGATATATAAGGTATCGGCCAATATAGAGTTGCGGCACTGATATGGAAAGTTGCGGCACCGATATGGACAGTTGCGGCACTGTTATGGATAGTTGCGGCACTGATATGGACAGTTGCGGCACTGATATGGATAGTTGCGGCACCGATATGGACAGTTGCGGCCACGATATGGACAGTTGCGGCACTGTTATGGACAGTTGCGGCACTGATATGGACAGTTGCGGCACCGATATGGATAGTTGCGGCACTGATATGGATAGTTGCGGCACCGATATGGACAGTTGCGGCACTGATATGGACAGTTGCGGCACCGATATGGATAGTTGCGGCACCGATATGGACAGTTGCGGCACCGATATGGACAGTTGCGGCACCGATATGGACAGTTGCGGCACTGATTTGGATAGTTGCGGCACTCATAGGAACAGTTATCCTCGTACTGATACTTTTTTGAGTATCAGTCTGATGATCATTTGCGGCACTGATAAAGACAGTTGCGGCAATGGAAATAGGATAAATCTAACCTATTTCCATGGCCGAGATAAGCTTGTTCAATCAAAGAGCCGATATATAAGGTATCGGCCAATATAGATTTGCGGCACTGATATGGACAGTTGCGGCACTGATATGGACAGTTGCGGCACTGATATGGATAGTTGCGGCACCGATATGGACAGTTGCGGCACCGATATGGACATTTGCGGCACTGATGTGGACATTTGCGGCACCGATATGGACAGTTGCGGCACTGTTATGGATAGTTGCGGCACTGATATGGACAGTTGCGGCACTGATATGGATAGTTGCGGCACTTATATGCATAGTTGCGGCACCGGTATGGACAGTTGCGGCACCGATATGGACAGTTGCGGCACCGATATGGATAGTTGCGGCACCGATATGGACAGTTGCGGCAACGATATGGATAGTTGCGGCACTTATATGGAAAGTTGCGGCACTGATTTGGATAGTTGCGGCACTCATAGGAACAGTTATCCTCGTACTGATACTTTTTTGAGTATCAGTCTGATGATCATTTGCGGCACTGATAAAGACAAGTTGCGGCAATGGAAATAGGATAAATCTAACCTATTTCCATGGCCGAGATAAGCTTGTTCAATCAAAGAGCCGATATATAAGGTATCGGCCAATATAGATTTGCGGCACTGATATGGACAGTTGCGGCACTGATATGGACAGTTGCGGCACTGATATGGATAGTTGCGGCACCGATATGGACAGTTGCGGCACCGATATGGACATTTGCGGCACTGATGTGGACATTTGCGGCACCGATATGGACAGTTGCGGCACTGTTATGGATAGTTGCGGCACTGATATGGACAGTTGCGGCACTGATATGGATAGTTGCGGCACTTATATGCATAGTTGCGGCACCGGTATGGACAGTTGCGGCACCGATATGGACAGTTGCGGCACCGATATGGATAGTTGCGGCACCGATATGGACAGTTGCGGCACCGATATGGACAGTTGCGGCACCGATATGGGACAGTTGCGGCACTGATTTGGATAGTTGCGGCACTCATAGGAACAGTTATCCTCGTACTGATACTTTTTTGAGTATCAGTCTGATGATCATTTGCGGCACTGATAAAGACAGTTGCGGCAATGGAAATAGGATAAATCTAACCTATTTCCATGGCCGAGATAAGCTTGTTCAATCAAAGAGCCGATATATAAGGTATCGGCCAATATAGAGTTGCGGCACTGATATGGAAAGTTGCGGCACCGATATGGACAGTTGCGGCACTGTTATGGATAGTTGCGGCACTGATATGGACAGTTGCGGCACTGATATGGATAGTTGCGGCACCGATATGGACAGTTGCGGCCACGATATGGACAGTTGAGGCACTGTTATGGACAGTTGCGGCACTGATATGGACAGTTGCGGCACCGATATGGACAGTTGCGGCACCGATATGGACAGTTGCGGTACTGATATGGATAGTTGCATCACCGATATGGACAGTTGCGGCAACCGATATGGACACTTGCGGCACCTATATTGACAGTTGCGCCACTGATATGGAAAGTTGCGGCACCGATATGGACAGTTGCGGCACTGATATGGACAGTTGCGGCACTGATATGGATAGTTGCGGCACCGATATGGATAGTTGCGGCACCGATATGGACAGTTGCGGCCACGATATGGACAGTTGCGGCACTGTTATGGACAGTTGCGGCACTGATATGGACAGTTGCGGCACCGATATGGATAGTTGCGGCACTTATATGGATAGTTACGGCACCGATAAGGACAGTTGCGGCACCGATATGGATAGTTGCGGCACTGAAATGGACAGTTGCAGCACTGATATGGATAGATGCGGCACCGATAAGGACAGTTGCGGCACCGATATGGACAGTTGCGGTACTGATATGGACAGTTGCGTCACTGATATGGACAGTTGCGGCACTCATACGAACAGTTATCCTCGTACTGATACTTTTTGAGTATCAGTCCGAGGATGAGTTGCGACACTGATATGGACAGTTGCGGCACCGATATGGATAGTTGCGGCACTGATATGGACAGTTGCAGCACTGATATGGATAGATGCGGCACCGATAAGGACAGTTGCGGCACCGATATGGATAGTTGCGGCACCGATATGGACAGTTGCGGCACCGATATGGACAGTTGCGGCACCGATATGGACAGTTGCGGCACTGATTTGGATAGTTGCGGCACTCATAGGAACAGTTATCCTCGTACTGATACTTTTTTGAGTATCAGTCTGATGATCATTTGCGGCACTGATAAAGACAAGGTTGCGGCAATGGAAATAGGATAAATCTAACCTATTTCCATGGCCGAGATAAGCTTGTTCAATCAAAGAGCCGATATATAAGGTATCGGCCAATATAGAGTTGCGGCACTGATATGGACAGTTGTGGCACCGATATGGACAGTTGCGGCACCGATATGAACAGTTGCGGTACTTATATGGATAGTTGCATCACCGATATGGACAGTTGCGGCACTGTTATGGATAGTTGCGGCACTGATATGGACAGTTGCGGCACTGATATGGATAGTTGCGGCACCGATATGGACAGTTGCAGCCACGATATGGACAGTTGAGGCACTGTTATGGACAGTTGCGGCACTGATATGGACAGTTGCGGCACCGATATGGACAGTTGCGGCACCGATATGGACAGTTGCGGTACTGATATGGATAGTTGCATCACCGATATGGACAGTTGCGGCACCGATATGGACAGTTGCGGCACCGATATGGACAGTTTCGGCACCATGCACCAGCAATGGAAATAGGATGAATCTAACCTATTTCCATTTGCGAGATAAATTTGTTCATCTAAACAGACGATACATTTGGTTGCGGCAATGGAAATAGGATGAATCTAACCTATTTAAATTTGCGAGATAAGCTTGATTCATCAAATAGCCGATACATGTGGTATCGGACAATATAGAGTTGCAGAAATGTAAATAGGATGAATCTAACTTATTTCCATTGGCGAGATAAGTTTGTTCTGTCAAACAGCCGATACATATGGTTGCGGCAATGGAAATAGGATGAATCTAACGTATTTCCATGGCCGAGATAGTTGCGGCACTGATATGGACAGTTGCAGCCCCGATATGGACAGTTGCGGCACTGTTATGGGCAGTTGCGGCACTGATATGGAGAGTTGCGGCACTGATATGGATAGTTGCGGCACTTATATGGATAGTTGCGGCACCGATATGGACAGTTGCGGCACCGATATGGACAGTTGCGGCACCGATATGGATAGTTGCGGCACCGATATGGACAGTTGCGGCACCGATATGGACAGTTGCGGCACTGATATGGATAATTTCGGCACAGATATGGACAGTTGTGGCACCGATATGGACAGTTGCGGCACTGATTTGGATAGTTGCGGCACTCATAGGAACAGTTATCCTCGTACTGATACTTTTGAGTATCAGTCTGATGATCATTTGCGGCACAGATAAGGACAGTTGCGGCAATGGAAATAGGATAAATCTAACATATTTCCATGGCCGAGATAAAGCTTGTTCAATCAAAGAGCCGATATATAAGGTATCGGCCAATATAGAGTTGCGGCACTGATATGGACAGTTGCGGCACCGATATGGACAGTTGCGGCACCGATATGAACAGTTGCGGTACCGATATGGATAGTTGCATCACCGATATGGACAGTTGCGGCACCGATATGGACAGTTGCGGCACCGATATGGACAGATTCGGCACCATGCCCAGCAATGGAAATAGGATGAATCTAACCTATTTCCATTTGCGAGATAAGTTTGTTCATCTAAAAGACTGATACATATGGTTGCGGCAATGGAAATAGGATGAATCTAACCTATTTAAATTTGCGAGATAAGCTTGTTCAATCAAATAGCCGATATATAAGGTATCGGGCCAATATGGAGAGTTGCGGCACCGATATGGACAGTTGCGGCACTGATATGGACAGTTGCGGCACTGATATGGATAGTTACGGCACCGATATGGATAGTTGCGGCACCGATATGGACAGTTGCGGCACCGATATGGACAGTTGCGGCACCGATATGGACAGTTGCGGTACTGATATGGACAGTTGCGTCACTGATATGGACAGTTGCGGCACTCATATGGACAGTTATCCTCGTACTGATACTTTTGAGTATCAGTCCGAGGATGAGTTGCGGCACCGATATGGACAGTTGGGGCACTGATATGGACATTTGCGGCACCGATATGGACAGTTGCAGCACCGATATGGACAGTTGCGGTACTGATATGGACAGTTGCTGCACTGATTTGGATAGTTGCGGCACTTTTTAGGAACAGTTATCCTCGTACTGATACTTTTTGAGTATCAGTCTGAGGATGATTTGCGGCACTGATAAGGACATTTGCGGCACCGATATGGACATTTGCGGCACCGATATGGATAGTTGCGGCACCGATATGGATAGTTGCGGTACCGATATGGACAGTTGTGGCACCGATATGGACAGTTGCGGCCCCGATATGGACAATTGCGGCACTGTTATGGGCAGTTGCGGCACTGATATGGAGAGTTGCGGCACTGATATGGACAGTTGCAGCACCTGATATGGACAGTTGCGGTACTGATATGGATAGTTGCGGCACCGATATGGACAGTTGTGGCACCGATATGGACAGATGCGGCACCGATAAGGACAGTTGCGGCACCATGCACCAGCAATGGAAATAGGATGAATCTAACCTATTTCCATTTGCGAGATAAGTTTGTTCATCTAAACAGCCGATACATATGGTTGCGGCAATGGAAATAGGATGAATCTAACGTATTTCCATGGCCGAGATTAATTTGTTCAGTCAATAAGCCGATATATATGGTTGCGGCAATGGAAATAGGATGAATCTAACGTATTTCCATGGCCGAGATAAGTTTGTTTAGTCAAACAGCCGATACATTTGAGTTGCGGCAATGGAAATAGGATAAATCTAACCTATTTCCATGGCCGAGATAAGCTTGTTCAATCAAAGAGCCGATATATAAGGTATCGGCCAATATAGAGTTGCGGCACTGATATGGACTGTTGCGGCACTGATATGGACAGTTGCGGCACCGATATGGATAGTTGCGGCACCGATATGGATAGTTGCGGCACCGATATGGATAGTTGCGGCACTGATATGGACACTTGCGGCACCTATATTGACAGTTGCGCCACTGATATGGAAAGTTGCGGCACCGATATGGACAGTTGCGGCACTGATATGGACAGTTGCGGCACTGATATGGATAGTTGCGGCACCGATATGGATAGTTGCGGCACCGATATGGACAGTTGCGGCCACGATATGGACAGTTGCGGCACTGTTATGGACAGTTGCGGCACTGATATGGACAGTTGCGGCACCGATATGGATAGTTGCGGCACTTATATGGATAGTTACGGCACCGATAAGGACAGTTGCGGCACCGATATGGATAGTTACGGCACTGATATGGACAGTTGCAGCACTGATATGGATAGATGCGGCACCGATAAGGACAGTTGCGGCACCGACATGGACAGTTGCGGTACTGATATGGACAGTTGCGTCACTGATATGGACAGTTGCGGCACTCATACGAACAGTTATCCTCGTACTGATACTTTTTTGAGTATCAGTCCGAGGATGAGTTGCGACACTGATATGGACAGTTGCGGCACTGATATGGACATTTGCGGCACTGATAAGGACAGTTGCGGCACTGTTATGGACAGTTGCGGCACTGTTATGGACAGTTGCGGCACTGATATGGATAGTTTTCGGCACCGATATGGACAGTTGTGGAACCGATATGGACAGTTGCGGTACTGATATGGATTGTTGCGGCACCGATATGGACAGTTGCGGCACTGATATGGACAGTTGCGGCACTGTTATGGACAGTTGCGGCACTGTTATGGACAGTTGCGGCACTGATATGGATTGTTGCGGCACCGATATGGACAGTTGCGGCACTGATATTGACAGTTTCGGCACTGATATTGACAGTTGCGGCAACGATATGGATAGTTGCGGCACCGATATGGACAGATGCGGCACCGACATGGACAGTTGCGGTACTGATATGGATAGTTTCGGCACCGATATGGACAGTTATCCTCGTACTGATACTTTTTTGAGTATCAGTCTGAGGATGATTTGCGGCACTGATATGGACAGTTGCGGCAACGATATGAATAGTTGCGGCACCGATATGGACAGTTGCGGCACCGATATGGACAGATGCGTCACTGATATGGACAGTTGCGGCACTCATACGAACAGTTGTCCTCGTACTGATACTTTTTTGAGTATCAGTCTGAGGATGATTTGCGGCACTGATATGGACAGTTGCGGCACTGATATGGACAGTTGCGGCACTGTTATGGACAGTTGCGGCACTGTTATGGACAGTTGCGGCACTGATATGGATAGTTTCGGCACCGATATGGACAGTTGTGGAACCGATATGGACAGTTGCGGTACTGATATGGATAGTTGCGGCACCGATATGGACAGTTGTGGCACCGATATGGACAGTTGCGGCACCGATAAGGACAGTTGCGGCACCATGCACCAGCAATGGAAATAGGATGAATCTAACCTATTTCCATTTGCGAGATAAGTTTGTTCATCTAAACAGCCGATACATTTGAGTTGCGGCAATGGAAATAGGATAAATCTAACCTATTTCCATGGCCGAGATAAGCTTGTTCAATCAAAGAGCCGATATATAAGGTATCGGCCAATATAGAGTTGCGGCACTGATATGGATAGTTGCGGCACTGATAAGGACAGTTGCAGCACCGATAAGGACAGTTGCAGCACTGATATGGACAGTTGCGGCACTGATATTGACAGTTGCGGCAACTATATGGATAGTTGCGGCACCGATATGGATAGTTGCGGCACTGATATGGATTGTTGCGGCACCGATATGGACAGTTGCGGCACTGATATGGATTGTTGCGGCACCGATATGGACAGTTGCGGCACTGATATTGACAGTTGCGGCAACGATATGGATTGTTGCGGCACTGATATTGACAGTTTCGGCACTGATATTGACAGTTGCGGCAACGATATGGATAGTTGCGGCACCGATATGGACAGATGCGGCACCGATATGGATAGTTGCGGCACCGATATGGACAGATGCGGCACCGATATGGACAGTTGCGGTACTGATATGGATAGTTTCGGCACCGATATGGACAGTTGTCCTCGTACTGATACTTTTTGAGTATCAGTCTGAGGATGATTTGCGGCATTGATATGGACAGTTGCGGCAACGATATGGATAGTTGCGGCACCGATATGGACAGTTGCGGCACCGATATGGACAGATGCGGCACCGATATGGACAGTTGCGGCACTGATATGGATAGTTGCGGCACTGATATGGATTGTTGCGGCACCGATAAGGACAGTTGCGGCACTATGCACCAACAATGGAAATAGGATGAATCTAACCTATTTCCATTTGCGAGATAAGTTTGTTCATCTAAACAGCCGATACATTTAGTTGCGGCAATGGAAATAGGATAAATCTAACCTATTTCCATGGCCGAGATAAGCTTGTTCAATCAAAGAACCGATATATAAGGTATCGGCCAATATAGAGTTGCGGCACTGATATGGACAGTTGCGGCACTGATATGGACAGTTGCGGCACTGATATGGATAGTTACGGCACCGATATGGATAGTTGCGGCACCGATATGGACAGTTGCGGCACCGATATGGACAGTTGCGGCACTGATATGGACAGTTGCAGCACTGATATGGATAGATGCGGCACCGATATGGACAGTTGCGGCACCGATATGGACAGTTGCGGTACTGATATGTGTTGAGGGGAAAACTGTTTATTGGGACAAAAAATAGTGCGATGTCAAGACCGAAGGACTAGGGCTCGGAGTAAAAAGTACTAGAGCTTATCTTCCAACAGCACGTTGACAACACAGTGAAAGATACAATCGCGTTTGAGTTTCCTGAGCGATTTTTATTTTTGTTTGAATTATTGCGATGATTGTTTTGGGTTCGTGAGTTAAAGCAATAGTTTGGCTTGTTTTGGTTTCCTTGCTCGAGGATGCGATCAGCAGTAACTAGGGCATCACATGCTTCTTGAAAGTCAGTTATTCTGTTCTTTCGTATTTCATAAGTCGCATTTCCATATTGCTCAGGGATGGTTCGTATAAGTTCGAATATGACCTCTTCATCAGTTATGGTGCCGCCGCCTTCTCTGTAGTTTCGAACACGTGTTTCAAATTCGTTTGTATAGTCGTCTAATGATTTGAACTGATTGAATGCAATCTTCCTAATTTCTTCTCGTAATTCAGCGGCAGTTGGCTGACGTCGGTCATACCTTGTTCGAAGATGTTCTACTATGGCAGCAGCAGAGTTCAATAGTTTTACTTCATTCCTAATGTGCGGAGACAGGAATAAGGCAACTCTGCCTTTTAGTGCGAGAGAATCCTCGTTTTCTTCATTTAGATTGTAAAGGGCACGGTTCCTCGAGGAGTCAAGCCAGAACTGAAAAGCGGTTTCCCAGCTGCGAAAGTCTCGACCGTTGAATTTGGTCATCAATTTGTCCGACTCGTCCATGCTGGCAGCTGAAGAATAGGTGGTTGTTAGTTGTTGAAATAAGAAAAGAATTGGTTGTGCCTAGTCTTTCACGGCTACTAGAGATCTTAATCTCAGAGCACGTGATCTCCTTCGGCAACAAAAATAGAGATAGAGAGGATTGTGCTGCACCTGGGCTTTCCCGGCTACAAGAGCGGTTAGACTCTGAGCACGTGATCTCCGTTGGTGACGAGCAAGGATAGAAAAGATTATGCTGCACCAGGGCTTTCCCGGCTACGAGAGTTTTTACACTCCGAGCACGTGATCTCCGTTGGCGACAAGCACAGATAGCGAAGATGATGCTGCACCAGGGCTTTCCCGGCTACGAGAGCGGTTAGACTCCGAGCACGTGATCTCCGTTGGCGACAAGCACAGATAGCGAAGATGATGCTGCACCAGGGCTTTCCCGGCTACGAGAGCGGTTAGACTCCGAGCACGTGATCTCCGTTGGCGACAAGCATTCGGTTGATGGAACGAGCTGTACCTCGTCTTTCACGGCTACTTGAGCGCGTGAGCTCCTTTGGCAATGGCAGTCAAGGGTCCTTTGGTAGTTTGTCCTGGTGTGGTAAAGATGAGAGCTCTTTGTAGACAGGCCTGGTTTGATGGTGAAGATTTTTGAGGTTGAACTTGCAGATGACTTTATTGAGGTAACTTGACGGTGGATCGTAACCACTTCAACTCTGCTACCATGTGTTGAGGGAAAACTGTTTATTGGGACAAAATAGTGCGATGTCAAGACCGAAGGACTAGGGCTCGGAGTAAAAAGTACTAGAGCTTATCTTCCAACAGCACGTTGACAACACAGTGAAAGATACAATCGCACACACGCTGCTTTTACATGCTTTCGAGTAGACTGTTCACAAAGTGGGTAACAAACAATACACAAATACAGTTACATTGTCGTGTCATGTGCAAATACCTCAACAATATGGACAGTTGCGTCACCTGATATGGACAGTTGCGGCACTCATACGAACAGTTATCCTCGTACTGATACTTTTTTGAGTATCAGTCCGAGGATGAGTTGCGGCACTGATATGGACAGTTGCGGCACTGATATGGACATTTGCGGCACCGATATGGACAGTTGAGGCACTGATATGGACAGTTGCGGCACCGATATGGATAGTTGCGGCACTTATATGGATAGTTGCGGCACCGATATGGACAGTTGCGGCACCGATATGGACAGTTGCGGCACCGATATGGACAGTTGCGGCACTGATATGGATAGTTGCGGCACCGATATGGACTGTTGCGGCACCGATAAGGACAGTTGTGGCACCGATATGGATAGTTGCGGCACCGATATGGATAGTTGCGGCACTGATATGGACACTTGCGGCACCTATATTGACAGTTGCGCCACTGATATGGAAAGTTGCGGCACCGATATGGACAGTTGCGGCACTGTTATGGATAGTTGCGGCACTGATATGGACAGTTGCGGCACTGATATGGATAGTTGCGGCACCGATATGGATAGTTGCGGCACCGGTATGTACAGTTGCGGCACCGATATGGACAGTTGCGGCCCCGAAATGGACAGTTGCGGCACTGTTATGGGCAGTTGCGGCACTGATATGGACAGTTGCGGCACCGATATGGATAGTTGCGGCACTGATATGGATAGTTGCGGCACCGATATGGACAGTTGCGGCACCGATATGGACAGTTGCGGCACTGATATGGATAGTTGCGGCACCGATAAGGACAGTTGCGGCACCATGCATCAACAATAGAAATAGGATGAATCTAACCTATTTCCATTTGCGAGATAAGCTTGTTCAATCAAAGAGCCGATACATTTGAGTTGCGGCAATGGAAATAGGATAAATCTAACCTATTTCCATGGCCGAGATAAGCTTATTCAATCAAAGAGCCGATATATAAGGTATCGGCCAATATAGAGTTGCGGCACTGATATGGACAGTTGCGGCACCGATATGGACAGTTGCAGCACCGATATGGACAGTTGCGGTATTGATATGGACAGTTGCGGCACTGATTTGGATAGTTGCGGCACTCTTAGGAACAGAGCCGATATATAAGGTATCGGCCAATATAGAGTTGCGGCACTGATATGGACAGTTGCGGCACTGATATGGACAGTTGCGGCACCGATATGGATAGTTGCGGCACCGATATGGACAGTTGTGGCACCGATATGGATAGTTGCGGCACCGATATGGATAGTTGCGGCACTGATATGGACACTTGCGGCACCTATATTGACAGTTGCGCCACTGATATGGAAAGTTGCGGCACCGATATGGACAGTTGCGGCACTGTTATGGATAGTTGCGGCACTGATATGGACAGTTGCGGCACTGATATGGATAGTTGCGGCACCGATATGGATAGTTGCGGCACCGGTATGGACAGTTGCGGCACCGATATGGACAGTTGCGGCCCCGAAATGGACAGTTGCGGCACTGTTATGGGCAGTTGCGGCACTGATATGGACAGTTGCGGCACCGATATGGATAGTTGCGGCACTTATATGGATAGTTGCGGCACCGATATGGACAGTTGCGGCACCGATATGGACAGTTGCGGCACTGATATGGATAGTTGCGGCACCGATAAGGACAGTTGCGGCACCATGCACCAACAATAGAAATAGGATGAATCTAACCTATTTCCATTTGCGAGATAAGCTTGTTCAATCAAAGAGCCGATACATTTGGTTGCGGCAATGGAAATAGGATAAATCTAACCTATTTCCATGGCCGAGATAAGCTTGTTCAATCAAAGAGCCGATATATAAGGTATCGGCCAATATAGAGTTGCGGCACTGATATGGACAGTTGCGGCACTGATATGGACAGTTGCGGCACTGATATGGATAGTTGCGGCACCGATATGGACAGTTGCGGCACCGATATGGACAGTTGCGGCACCGATATGGACAGTTGCAGCACCGATATGGACAGTTGCGGTATTGATATGGACAGTTGCGGCACTGATTTGGATAGTTGCGGCACTCTTAGGAACAGAGTCGATATATAAGGTATCGGCCAATATAGAGTTGCGGCACTGATATGGACAGTTGCGGCACCGATATGGATAGTTGCGGCACCGATATGGATAGTTGCGGCACCGATATGGATAGTTGCGGCACTGATATGGACACTTGCGGCACCTATATTGACAGTTGCGCCACTGATATGGAAAGTTGCGGCACCGATATGGACAGTTGCGGCACTGATATGGACACTTGCGGCACCTATATTGACAGTTGCGCCACTGATATGGAAAGTTGCGGCACCGATATGGACAGTTGCGGCACTGTTATGGATAGTTGCGGCACTGATATGGACAGTTGCGGCACTGATATGGATAGTTGCGGCACCGATATGGATAGTTGCGGCACCGGTATGGACAGTTGCGGCACCGATATGGACAGTTGCGGCCCCTGATATGGACAGTTGCGGCACTGTTATGGGCAGTTGCGGCACTGATATGGACAGTTGCGGCACCGATATGGATAGTTGCGGCACTTATATGGATAGTTGCGGCACCGATATGGACAGTTGCGGCACCGATATGGACAGTTGCGGCACTGATATGGACAGTTGCGGCACTGATATGGATGGTTGCGGCACTCTTAGGAACAGAGCCGATATATAAGGTATCGGCCAATATAGAGTTGCGGCACTGATATGGACAGTTGCGGCACTGATATGGACAGTTGCGGCACCGATATGGATAGTTGCGGCACCGATATGGATAGTTGCGGCACCGATATGGATAGTTGCGGCACTGATATGGACACTTGCGGCACCTATATTGACAGTTGCGCCACTGATATGGAAAGTTGCGGCACCGATATGGACAGTTGCGGCACTGTTATGGATAGTTGCGGCACTGATATGGACAGTTGCGGCACTGATATGGATAGTTGCGGCACCGATATGGATAGTTGCGGCACCGGTATGGACAGTTGCGGCACCGATATGGACAGTTGCGGCCCCCGATATGGACAGTTGCGGCACTGTTATGGGCAGTTGCGGCACTGATATGGACAGTTGCGGCACCGATATGGATAGTTGCGGCACTTATATGGATAGTTGCGGCACCGATATGGACAGTTGCGGCACCGATATGGACAGTTGCGGCACTGATATGGACAGTTGCGGCACTGATATGGATGGTTGCGGCACCGATAAGGACAGTTGCGGCACCATGCACCAACAATGGAAATAGGATGAATCTAACGTATTTCCATGGCCGAGATAGTTGCGGCACTTATATGGATAGTTGCGGCACCGATATGGACAGTTGCGGCACCGATATGGACAGTTGCGGCACCGATATGGACAGTTGTGGCACCGATATGGATAGTTGCGGCACCGATATGGATAGTTGCGGCACTGATATGGACACTTGCGGCACCTATATTGACAGTTGCGCCACTGATATGGAAAGTTGCGGCACCGATATGGACAGTTGCGGCACTGTTATGGATAGTTGCGGCACTGATATGGACAGTTGCGGCACTGATATGGATAGTTGCGGCACCGATATGGATAGTTGCGGCACCGGTATGGATAGTTGCGGCACCGATAAGGACAGTTGCGGCACCATGCACCAACAATAGAAATAGGATGAATCTAACCTATTTCCATTTGCGAGATAAGCTTGTTCAATCAAAGAGCCGATACATTTGGTTGCGGCAATGGAAATAGGATAAATCTAACCTATTTCCATGGCCGAGATAAGCTTGTTCAATCAAAGAGCCGATATATAAGGTATCGGCCAATATAGAGTTGCGGCACTGATATGGACAGTTGCGGCACTGATATGGACAGTTGCGGCACTGATATGGATAGTTGCGGCACCGATATGGACAGTTGCGGCACCGATATGGACAGTTGCGGCACCGATATGGACAGTTGCAGCACCGATATGGACAGTTGCGGTATTGATATGGACAGTTGCGGCACTGATTTGGATAGTTGCGGCACTCTTAGGAACAGAGCCGATATATAAGGTATCGGCCAATATAGAGTTGCGGCACTGATATGGACAGTTGCGGCACTGATATGGACAGTTGCGGCACCGATATGGATAGTTGCGGCACCGATATGGATAGTTGCGGCACTGATATGGACACTTGCGGCACCTATATTGACAGTTGCGCCACTGATATGGAAAGTTGCGGCACCGATATGGACAGTTGCGGCACTGTTATGGATAGTTGCGGCACTGATATGGACAGTTGCGGCACTGATATGGATAGTTGCGGCACCGATATGGATAGTTGCGGCACCGGTATGGACAGTTGCGGCACCGATATGGACAGTTGCGGCCCCTGATATGGACAGTTGCGGCACTGTTATGGGCAGTTGCGGCACTGATATGGACAGTTGCGGCACCGATATGGATAGTTGCGGCACCGGTATGTACAGTTGCGGCACCGATATGGACAGTTGCGGCCCCGAAATGGACAGTTGCGGCACTGTTATGGGCAGTTGCGGCACTGATATGGACAGTTGCGGCACCGATATGGATAGTTGCGGCACTGTTATAGATAGTTTCGGCACCGATATGGACAGTTGCGGCACCGATATGGACAGTTGCGGCACTGATATGGATAGTTTCGGCACCGATATGGACAGTTGTGGCACCGATATGGACAGTTGCGGCACTGATTTGGATAGTTGCGGCACTCATACGAACAGTTATCCTCGTACTGATACTTTTTGAGTATCAGTCTGAGGATGATTTGCGGCACTGATAAGGACAGTTGCGGCAATGGAAATAGGATAAATCTAACCTATTTCCATGGCCGAGATAAGCTTGTTCAATCAAAGAGCCGATATATAAGGTATCGGCCAATATAGAGTTGCGGCACTGATATGGACAGTTGCGGCACTGATATGGATAGTTGCGGCACTGATATGGACAGTTGCGGCACTGATATGGACAGTTGCGGCACCGATATGGACAGTTGCGGCACCGATATGGACAGTTGCGGTACTGATATGGACAGTTGCGGCACTGATTTGGATAGTTGCGGCACTTTTAGGAACAGATATCCTCATACTAATACTTTTTGAGTATCAGTCTGAGGATGATTTGCGGCACTGATAAGGACATTTGCGGCACCGATATGGACATTTGCGGCACCGATATGGATAGTTGCGGCACTGTTATAGATAGTTGCGGCACTGATATGGACAGTTGCGGCACTGATATGGATAATTGCGGCACCGATATGGATAGTTGCGGTACTGATATGGACAGTTGCGGCACTGATTTGGATAGTTGCGGCACTCATAGGAACAGTTATCCTCGTACTGATACTTTTTTGAGTATCAGTCTGAGGATGATTTGCGGCACTGATATGGACATTTGCGGCACCGATATGGACAGTTGCGGCACCGATATGGACAGTTGCGGCACTGATATGGACAGTTGCGGCACCGATATGGACAGTTGCGGCACCGATATGGACAGTTGCGGCACTGATATGGACAGTTGCGGCACCGATATGGATAGTTGCGGCACCGATATGGACAGTTGCGGCACTGTTATGGATAGTTGCGGCACTGATATGGACAGTTGCGGCACTGATATGGATAGTTGCGGCACCGATATGGACAGTTGCGGCACTGATATGGATAGTTGCGGCACCGATATGGACAGTTGCGGCACCGATATGGACAGTTGCGGCACTGATATGGACAGTTGCGGCACTCATAGGAACAGTTATCCTCGTACTGATACTTTTTTGAGTATCAGTCTGAGGATGATTTGCGGCACTGATATGGACATTTGCGGCACCGATATGGACAGTTGCGGCACCGATATGGACAGTTGCGGCACCGATATGGACAGTTGCGGCACCGATATGGACAGTTGCGGCACCATGCACCAGCAATGGAAATAGGATGAATCTAACCTATTTCCATTTGCGAGCTAAGTTTGTTCATCTAAACAGCCGATTCATATGGTTGCCGCAATGGAAATAGGATGAATCTAACCTATTTCCATTTGCGAGATAAGCTTGTTTAATCAAATAGCCGATACATGTGGTATCGGACAATATAGAGTTGCAGAAATGGAAATAGGATGAATCTAACATATTTCCATTGCCGAGATAAATTTGTTCAGTCAAACAGCCGATTCATATGTTTGCCGCAATGGAAATAGGATGAATCTAACCTATTTCCATTGCCGAGATAAATTTGTTCAGTCAAACAGCCGATTCATATGTTTGCCGCAATGGAAATAGGATGAATCTAACCTATTTCCATGGCCGAGATAAGCTTGTTCAATCAAATAGCCGATATATACGGTATCGGCCAATATAGAGTTGCGGCACTGATATGGACAGTTGCGGCACTCATACGAACAGTTATCCTCGTACTGATACTTATTTGAGTATCAGTCTGAGGATGAGTTGCGGCACTGATATGGACAGTTGCGGCACCGATATGGACAGTTGCGGCACCGATATGGACAGTTGCGGCACTGATATGGACAGTTATCCTCGTACTGATACTTTTTGAGTATCAGTCTGAGGATGATTTGCCGCACTGATAAGGACATTTGCGGCACCGATATGGACAGTTGCGGCACTGATATGGACAGTTGCGGCACTGATATGGATAGTTGCGGCACCGATATGGACAGTTGCGGCACCGATATGGACAATTGCGGCACCGATATGGACAGTTGCGGCACTGATATGGATAGTTGCGGCACTGATATGGACAGTTGCGGCACCGATATGGACAGTTGCGGCACTGATATGGATAGTTGCGGCACCGATATGGACAGTTGCGGCACTGATATGGACAGTTGCGGCACCGATATGGACATACACATGGACATGCACGTTGGCTGTGGCGCGTACTGCCCTACTCCAGGTGCGATCTCTGCCCATGGAACCACGGTCCACAAGAAGCAAGTTGGTGCAGGCGTGTACCGGTGTTGTGCATGTCCGCAACTGTTCCAAGCACAGGCCGAAGTGACCAAGCACTTTAAGGATGACCACCGTAATGGCCTCTTCCAGTGCCACCTGGACAACTGTGCCTTTAACGATGTCACTTTTGACTCCATGTACAAAGCAAGTAATCACTTTCGGAGCCAGCATGCGAAGCAACCAAAACAGAACTCTTACAACAATCGTTATCGTAAATATAAAAAAAATTTCTAATTCTTTCACTGATTGTTTCATTTTTTGTGTATTTATTATGAGTTTTTAATGAGAACTGCTCTGTCAACCACCAAAACTCTGCCTTCCAGTAATGGTGTGTAGTGGCGCCCGCTAAACGAACTGACTTTTTGATTTAGTAGAGCCAACAGTAGCAAAAATCGCTAATACAGAGAAAGTAAAAAATGTGTACTGTGCTCCTTAAAAAGCCCATCATGCTCTATTCACAATTACGTTACGTATTCTGAATACATTGATTCCAAATCTCCGCAGAAGAGTCGAAAAAAGCGTAACTGCAACAACTTACACTGTATAAACTATTTGTTTTTCATGCAATTTCATCACTCACAAGAACCTAGTTCATACAGTGCTTTTGTTAACAACTGTGTGGACGTTTGCAAATGTGTACCGATTTGCTTTTTGGTCTACGAAAACCATCAGAATTTGGTTCGAGTTGGGTTCTCTTGTGATCACAATCTCCTCCACTAATTCTACAGAGTGTGGCTGGGTGTTTTGTTGTGACAAAGGTGGCTCACAGTTGACAACGATAAGGTATCGTGTTTGTTTGGTGTGATTTCTCAAGTTTTGTTATTTGAGTTTTTTTTTATTCCAGAATTTGGTTCGAGTTGGGTTCTCTCGCGATGACAATCTCCACGACAATCTCTATTGTGTGTTGTGTGTGTGGGTGCTTTGTTGTGACCAAGTTGGCTCACAGCTGACAACAATAAGGTAACGTGTTTTGGTGTGATTTATCGTGTTTGTTAATATTGTGATGAACAATACTAGTAACTGCAGGATAAAAGGATGCTCAAAAAACAAAACCACTAAGAAACACCACCAACTTAACATCAAATCAACCTTTCCTACAGCCAAGGGTGGCTCGGAGAATAATGCCGACGAAATTATAAAAGAAATTAAACAAGCAGCTGGCGAAATCAGCACTAAATGTGATTATAGTCAAGCTATGGCTTTGCTCCCTACCGTGGTGTTGCTGGGTGTGGACACTGTGTCCAGTGGACAGGGATGTGGATTTACTCGAGCTCAAGGAGAAACTGGATGAGAGGAACGACATCGATATTAACGACATCAAAGGCTTCTTCATTCTCAACAACCAGAAATCCAGAACCATGGACACATTTGCCTTCGTGTCACGCCGAAACTATTTCAAACTATAGTCTCACGAGACTTCAAACTTTTTATTGGTCTTCAACAGTGCTGACTTCGTCGGCGAGTGTCAATGTTGTTTTGGGTCGACCAAATGGTGCATCCCAAACCTAATCACCCGGAGATTCATATGAGCGACGACTGAATCGACCGTAGTTCACCGAACCAACTAACGTAACAATGAGTTAATGAGGAAAGAAATCATTATAATTGTAATATTCCAAGAAGAAAGAGCATTTGCAATAGCAATCAACGCTCTTGGCACCCAAATTTGCTATTGACGTTAATATTAAGAACACAACATATTGTTTTCGTCTAACTTTCTATGCAATTCTCATTAAATCATGCATCTGCTCTACCCAATACACAACGAGTGTTTAAGAATGGAATCAAACTTGATTCGGAGATTTGTGCATTCGAAAGGGGTAACATTCGTAACATTAATAATTGTAAGGTAATTGTCAGTATTACATTATTTGTAAATAATTTTTTAATGTATCGATCGATACATCTACTGTATGTATGTGCTCTAGCTTATATTTATCATGTAGGGGATGGCGCTGCAGTCGCCATCACCTGGACCTTTCTAGATCCTTCGAGGTAACGTCCTCTGTGGACGGACCTAGCTGTGTATATAAGCATGTGTGAGGGAGCGAGCACGCGAGTTGGAGTGTCGGCGTGGCCCCGAGTTGTTGTATATATCGTGTGTAACCAATAAAGACGATTAGAAGCATAAGTGTGTCCTACTAGACCGTAACTGGTGGCAGCGGTTCCTACCGAACCCGAAGTCCGTCCCTGAAGACCTTTGAGTGGCCAATTTGAGTTGTGAAGCAAGCATCGAAGTTTGTTGTTGTTTTGAGTTGATGGTGATGTTGAAGTTGGCTTGCGTTCATATTTGATATTTGGCTACGATTCGGTTTTCTCGATCGTTCTTCATTCAAGCGATCTGGTGGATACATTCTCGAGTAGAAGTTGTTTTTCTTTTGAGTGAAGTTTGATGTTGATGTTGATGTGAAGATCATTTTTAAGTTGCTGTGAAAATTTACGATTTTTGCCGTTTGTTCCGTTTTGTTGGATGTTGATGTTGATGTGAAGATCATTTTTTAAGTTGCTGGGAAAATTTACGATTTTTGCCGTTTTGTTCCGTTTTGTTGGATGTTGATGTTGATGTGAAGATCATTTTTTAAAGCTGCTGTGAAAATCTACGATTTTTGCCGTTTTTGTTCCGTTTGGATGTTGATGTTGATGTAGATGCGAAGATTTGTTTTTATTGTTTCGGAGCTGTTGTGAAAATCTGCGATTTTGTTTTATTTGTTTCGGAGCTGTTGTGAAAATCTGCGATTTTGTTTTTATTTGTTTCGGAGCTGTTGTGAAAATCTGCGATTTTGTTTTTATTTGTTCGGAGCTGTTGTGAAAATCTACGATTTTGGCGGTTTGTCCCGTTTCGTTGATGTTGATGTGGATACGAAGATTTTTTTATTTGTTCGGAGTTGTTGTGAAAATCTACAATTTGTGCCTATTTAGCCGTTTTGGCGTTGATGTTGATGTCGTGGTGAAGAGTTTTATTCTTTTTGAGTGAAGTTTGAACTCGATGTCGATGTGAAGCTATTTATTTTTTTCGGAGTTGCGAAAATCTACGATTTTGTCTTGTTTAGGCGTTTGAGCCACTTATGTGGGCATAAAGTAGAGATGGCCGATAAATGCTGGAATGATGTCGCGAATTTTGTGATAAGCTCATTCAAAGAGGAGAATTATGAAGGTGCGGCATACGGGATTTGTGTTCTGGAGCAGACTTGCCTGGAGAAGGTGCCGAAGGAAGTATACGGCGAGTGCTATCGCAGTATAGTCGTCTGGTGGAAGCGATTGTTCGAGTCCGCACCTTTTGAAGTTTGCAAAGACGCATTTGAAGATGCAAGGTTGTGTCCTGACGATCTTTGGGAACAACGGAAGTTGAAGGAGCGTGAGCGATCAACGGCGGCGGAAGCTGAAGAAAGAAGTAACGATTCTATACTTGAAGGGGAGGAGATGCCAGAGTTCGACTGGCTTTTCTCATTAGTGGACGAATCTGCTGATGTATCTCTGGGGAAGGAAGTGGGACGTCAATCACCTGAGGCTAGAGCGCAGATGGAAGCCGTTTGCGATGAGACGCCAAAAGACAATACCGAAGTGAAGAAGAGAGGGTGCGAGTCATCGATTGCCGAAGTCCAGAGTGAAGCTGATGTCGTGAAGACACAGATTGGCGAAACAGAAGAAGTGGAGAAAATCATGCGAACGTTGAGGACCCATGAGGTAGTGATCGAGGCGGTGCTCAACAGTGGTTTGGGAAACGCAAGAGTGGCGGTGGAGCAATCTATATTGAACTACCGTGAGATGATCTTACGACTGCCTGAAGAATTTAAGCATGCTAAAGTCATCAAAGCCGCTGGATACATGTTGCGAGCCGCGAGGTTGGAGAGAGGAGGTAGCCATGAGAAGGTAACGATCATAAGGAAGCAAGTGGAGCCCGTTCCTGACATAGACGCGACCAAATGCGAACAACCGGAGGAAGTGAAATCGAGTGACGACGAAGGATGGATAAAATCGAGCTCAGAGTTTGCCGAACAAGTGGAAGGCCCTAGTGGGGAAGAGGCAGTGAATGAAGTCGAAGTTGCCGCGATAGATACTAATGTGCCCGATAAGATGATACCGGACGTGGAAGACTCGACTAATGAACTGGTCGAGGACGAAGTTGAGGCGAAGAAGGTCGAAGTTTCCCATAAGAAGCCGGAATTGGAAGTCTCCGGCACTGAGCTGATCGAGAAGGATAAAGTTGCCCGAGGAGGTGGTTAAGGAGAAACCCGATGGAGTTCTCGTCGCTGAGTTAGAGGATGTTATGTCTGAGAATACAACCGAGGACCCTGAAATGAATATCGAGGTTCCCGATAAGAGGAAACAGAAGGTGGAAGACGTCAACACTGAGCTGATCGATGAGGATGCTAAGTTGCCGGAAGATGAAGTCGTACAAGCTGAGAGACCTATTGAACCCGATAAGGCGAAGGCTGAAGTCAAAGACCCCGTCATGGAACTAGTGGAGGAAGATGCTCAGTGTTCTGAGGCTGAATCGATTGAAGAGGAAGTCGAAGACTCTGTGATGACTATTGAACCCGATAAGGAGACGTGTGAAGTTAAGGAGGAGGAGGAGGAAGCGAATTGCTCAGAATGCGAAGTGCGTACAGATGAAGATACATCAATCGATTGTGATGTGGTTCTAGTGAGCTGCTTTGGATTCATCGATAAGGATCTCGAGAAGTATGCCTATTCGTGTGAACCGATGGGCTGGTGGATCTCGTTTGCGGATGTACCTAACCGAGATTGGAGTCGTGCTGATTGGAGACCTACCTTACGCAATTGGAAGTGGAGAAGACGGAAGACTCTAAAGAGCAAGGATGGGTTTCTATTTTGGGTGGATGGTGTAGGGGATGGCGCTGCAGTCGCCATCACCTGGACCTTTCTAGATCCTTCGAGGTAACGTCCTCTGTGGACAGACCTAGCTGTGTATATAAGCATGTGTGAGGGAGCGAGCACGCCAGTTGGAGTGTCGGCGTTGCCTCGAGTTGTTGTACATATCGTGTGTAACCAATAAAGACGATTAGAAGCATAAGTGTGTCCTACTAGACCGTAACTGGTGGCAGCGGTTCCTACCGAACCCGAAGTCCGTCCCTGAAGACCTTTGAGTGGCCAATTTGAGTTGTGAAGCAAGCATCGAAGTTTGTTGTTGTTTTGAGTTGATGGTGATGTTGAAGTTGGCTTGCGTTCATATTTGATATTTGGCTACGATTCGGTTTTCTCGATCGTTCTTCATTCAAGCGATCTGGTGGATACAGTCTCGAGTAGAAGTTGTTTTTCTTTTGAGTGAAGTTTGATGTTGATGTTGATGTGAAGATCATTTTTAAGTTGCTGTGAAAATTTACGATTTTTGCCGTTTGTTCCGTTTTGTTGGATGTTGATGTTGATGTGAAGATCTCTTTTTTAAGTTGCTGGGAAAATTTACGATTTTTGCCGTTTTGTTCCGTTTTGTTGGATGTTGATGTTGATGTGAAGATCATTTTTTAAAGCTGCTGTGAAAATCTACGATTTTTGCCGTTTTTGTTCCGTTTGGATGTTGATGTTGATGTTGATGTAGATGCGAAGATTTGTTTTTATTGTTTCGGAGCTGTTGTGAAAATCTGCGATTTTGTTTTATTTGTTTCGGAGCTGTTGTGAAAATCTGCGATTTTGTTTTTATTTGTTCGGAGCTGTTGTGAAAATCTGCGATTTTGTTTTTATTGTTCGAAGCTGTTGTGAAAATCTGCGATTTTGGCGGTTTGTCCCGTTTCGTTGATGTTGTGGATAGGAAGATTTTGTTTTTATTTGTTCGGAGCTGTTGTGAAAATCTACGATTTGTGCCTATTTAGCCCGTTTTGGCGTTGATGTTGATGTCGTGGTGAAGAGTTTTATTCTTTTTGAGTTGCTTTCTTTTGAGTGAAGTTTGATCTTGATGTCGATGTGAAGATATTTATTTTTCGGAGTTGCGAAAATCTACGATTTTGTCTTGTTTAGGCGTTTGAGCCACTTGTGGGCATAAAGTAGAGATGGCGGATAAGTGCTGGAATGATGTCGCGAATTTTGTGATAAGCTCATTCAAAGAGGAGAATTATGAAGGTGCGGCATACGGGATTTGTGTTCTGGAGCAGACTTGCCTGGAGAAGGTGCCGAAGGAAGTATACGGCGAGTGCTATCGCAGTATAGTCGTCTGGTGGAAGCGATTGTTCGAGTCCGCACCTTTTGAAGTTTGCAAAGACGCATTTGAAGATGCAAGATTGTGTCCTGACGATCTTTGGGAACAACGGAAGTTGAAGGAGCGTGAGCGATCGACGGCGGCGGAAGCTGAAGAAAGAAGTAACGATTCGATACTTGAAGAGGAGGAGATGCCAGAGTTCGACTGGCTTTTCTCATTAGTGGACGAATCTGCTGGTGTATCTCTGGTGAAGGAAGTGGGACGTCAATCACCTGAGGCTAGAGCGCAGATGGAAGCCGTTTGCGATGAGACGCCAAAAGACAATACCGAAGTGAAGAAGAGAGGGTGCGAGTCATCTATTGCCGAAGTCCAGAGTGAAGCTGATGTCGTGAAGACACAGATTGGCGAAACAGAAGAAGTGGAGAAAATCATGCGAACGTTGAGGACCCATGAGGTAGTGATCGAGGCGGTGCTCAACAGTGGTTTGGGAAACGCAAGAGTGGCGGTGGAGCAATCTATATTGAACTACCGTGAGATGATCTTACGACTGCCTGAAGAATTTAAGCATGCTAAAGTCATCAAAGCCGCTGGATACATGTTGCGAGCCGCGAGGTTGGAGAGAGGAGGTAGCCATGAGAAGGTAACGATCATAAGGAAGCAAGTGGAGCCCGTTCCTGACATAGACGCGACCAAATGCGAACAACCGGAGGAAGTGAAATCGAGTGACGACGAAGGATGGATAAAATCGAGCTCAGAGTTTGCCGAACAAGTGGAAGGCCCTGTTGGGGAAGAGGCAGCGAATGAAGTCGAAGTTGCCGCGATAGATACTAATGTGCCCGATAAGATGATATCGGACTTGGAAGACTCGACTAATGAACTGGTCGAGGACGAAGTTGAGGCGAAGAAGGTCGAAGTTTCCCATAAGAAGCCGGAATTGGAAGTCTCCGGCACTGAGCTGATCGAGAAGGATACTAAGTTGCCCGAGGAGGTGGTTAAGGAGAAACCCGATGGAGTTCTCGTCGCTGAGTTAGAGGATGTTATGTCTGAGAATACAACCGAGGACCCTGAAATGAATATCGAGGTTCCCGATAAGAGGAAACAGAAGGTGGAAGACGTCAACACTGAGCTGATCGATGAGGATGCTAAGTTGCCGGAAGATGAAGTCGTACAAGCTGAGAGACCTATTGAACCCGATAAGGCGAAGGCTGAAGTCAAAGACCCCGTCATGGAACTAGTGGAGGAAGATGCTCAGTGTTCTGAGGCTGAATCGATTGAAGAGGAAGTCGAAGACTCTGTGATGACTATTGAACCCGATAAGGAGACGTGTGAAGTTAAGGAGGAGGAGGAGGAAGCGAATTGCTCTGAATGCGAAGTGCGTGCAGATGAAGATGCATCAATCGATTGTGATGTGGTTCTAGTGAGCTGCTTTGGATTCATCGATAAGGATCTCGAGAAGTATGCCTATTCGTGTGAACCGATGGGCTGGTGGATCTCGTTTGCGGATGTACCTAACCGAGATTGGAGTCGTGCTGATTGGAGACCTACCTTACGCAATTGGAAGTGGAGAAGACGGAAGACTCTAAAGAGCAAGGATGGGTTTCTATTTTGGGTGGATGGTGTAGGGGATGGCGCTGCAGTCGCCATCACCTGGACCTTTCTAGATCCTTCGAGGTAACGTCCTCTGTGGACGGACCTAGCTGTGTATATAAGTATGTGTGAGTGAGCGAGCACGCCAGTTGGAGTGTCGGCGTTGCCTCGAGTTGTTGTACATATCGTGTGTAACCAATAAAGACGATTAGAAGCATAAGTGTGTCCTACTAGACCGTAACTATCATTAATTTTGTTCAAGAGGACAATAAAATACCATTAAAAAAGGGCGATAACATTGAAAGCAGCGAGGCATTGGAAAAGGAATCAGACTTGTTTTTTGTAAGAGAGTCCTAAAAATTGGGGTTTGATAAAATGTTCACTGTAATTAACACAACCCTTATATCGAAAATAATTAAAACTTATTTGGTAAAATCGAGATTTTACAGAAAATTGAGTTTTTAATTAGCGCTTTAAAATGATATAAACTTGACACGCGCTCTAAAATGATATAACTGAATGCGCTCTAAAATGATGTAAACTTGAATGCGCTCGAAAGGAATAAAACTTGAATTACACCCTTGTTTTGTTGTTGTATAAATTAAAAAAACTCAGAGAGCCAGCAATTAGATTTACTCGTAGTAAGTAAGACTTAATGAATGTAGTTTGATTTAATCACCTGAGTGGCAAAAATAGTTGGAATCAGTTAAAGATTTTCAAATTTCCGCCATTAACAAGTAAACAGGAATATTCATGGAATGCTTGGTTATCATGCACTTAACATATAGCATGTAAGTTTGACATTATGATTTGAATCTAATTGAAACTGAGATATGCTTTATTGGTAGTGATTGTTACTAAATTTTATTTGAGATATTCGTGGGCAGAAATGGGTTATGTAGGATTGCGCAATCAATAATGAAATGTAAATAGGATGCATTGAGTTGGAGATTTTGATGTCTACAGAATAATACTCAAACAATTTTTTCAAAAACATTACGTGATCAATCGTGTTTAAATGACTGGGTGGTCATGTTGAGATTTGAAACATTCTCGTTATTAATATTGTTTGTAATCATTCTTAACCAGACTTCATTTTTCCAACCAGAACAATAAAAAGCATGAACTTAAAACCAAGAACGCCATCACCAAAATCAACATCCCATTGAAACTGAAAAGTGACCAACCAAAAGAGACCAAACAAATCGTAATGGTCGAATTGCTGGCTCTCTGAGTTTTTAATTATACAACAACAGAACAAGGGTGTAATTCAAGTTTTATTCCTTTCCGAGCGCATTCAAGTTTACATCATTTTAGAGCGCATTCAAGTTTATATCATTTAGAGTAGCATTCAAGTTTATATCATTTTAAAGCGCTAATTAAAAACTCACTTTTCTGTAAAATCTACGATTTTACCAAACATTTGATTGAAATTTGGTTTGAGTATTGAGATTTGTAATAATAAATCTGTACGCGCGCATTTATTATATACAAGATTTCTCTTTGCTGTTTGCCATTTTTCATTTTGCCAATTTGCTAATTTGCCATTTTGCCCATTGCCGTCGTAGAACGAGCTATCAGGAAAGAGGAGAGGAAGGCACAAAATAAGTCAACTCGAACAAATCACAAACACAAATGACCTTTACAGTCACAAATCGAAAATCTTAAATAGAGAAAAAAAGTCAAATAGAAATTCGAATGTTTTGAGTAGTTCTTTTCCCAGCGAACAAATTATTACACTAAATTGATTCGAATTGAAGTCAAAGTCGGACATGACAATCAATTTCAAGAAGAAGAAGAAGAAGAAGAACCACAACAACAATGTGAATCACATCATAAATAGAGATAATAAGTTTATTAATAATAAAATTTTTAAAGTGTGACAAATTGTTCGAATTAGTTTGCAGTTCGACGTGTGATGACATTGCGTGTTTGCAAGCTCCAGTTCAGCATTTACGCTTGACGCGACCTTTCTTGAGAATGGCCTGGTGGGAGTGGTGATCGTTGAAATGGCAGCTCGCTTTGTACATGTTGTCGAATTCATGCCCCACACATTCGAGGCAGCGGAAAGCACCCACTCGGTGATTTTGGTGGAAATGCGTAGTAATGTCACTTTGGTGGGTGCCTGGCAGCTTGCACACAAAGCACACGGTACGGCTCCATGGAGGCAGCGGGCTCGGTGGCTTTGTTCATGTCCCGTCCGTCACAGCCATATCTTGTGCCTCATGAGGGTTAGGCTTGTCATGAATAGTTTGGCAGTGGTTCGAAAGGCCAGTCTTGTCATCAAAATTGGCTCCACACGCGAAGCAGTGCAGCTGCCCAATTCCCTTGTGAGTTTTTTGGCGGTAAAATGCAGATGCATCTCTCACCAATCGGATCGGCCACATCACCGGAAATCCGGAACTTGCAACCGAGCCCATCTAGGGGACATCGCAGGTGATCGATTTTGAACTTGAAGACGTTTGCTTGTTAGGATCATAGATTCCAGCAGCCCAGTTTCGCATTGTTCAGATAAGCAAGCTTGCTTGCGACCTTGGAGTCGTGGTTGTAGGCAACACGAGAGAGAGCAGCTCACAGCTTCAGGCAGCAGAGGTTCACAGAAAGGCTTGGGCCAACCAGACAAGTCAATGTGCACTGTCAAATAGATCAAGGTTTCACGCGTCAGACGGATAAGTGGCACGAGTTTGTCAAGCATGACTTGCGGTGGGCGTAGTAAGTACAAGTGACACATTTGTCAACTTGTTATATCAGAAAGAGACAAGCACAAAAGATGGCAGAGGTGTCGATCACCAGAGAGGACACAGCCAAGATGGCAGAAAGGTGTCGACCACCAGAGAGGGACACAGCCAAGATGGCAGGGGGCGTTAACCACCAGAGAGGAGGTGACCATGGAGAAGGATCAGGCAATCTTGAGAGAACTTTGTCCCAATAAAATGATGCCTTTGAATGAGCCCAATTGGTCCATTTTTATAGCCACTAAAATGATTGTTGCGGTGCTGGATCTATTGTTTAGTTTTAGTTACGTTAATTGATTTATTAAACAGAATATTACGTCATACAATGACTTGCATATGTTCCAACAAATGATGTGTTGATTTTGGGCCACGTGATTTTGAAACACTTTGAACTCTGGATTATGTAATGTTTTGTTCTACTTATCAATTACATTGAACACAGGTTCTTTTTGATTTAAAAATGCTTTTATGCTTATTCGAATCTTTTTTAATCTTTTAATAACCAAGTTCAATCAGATAACGAGTACGACAGCGCTGGTGATGGTCTAATAACTCCTCCATGTACTCCAGAAAAGAAGCCAAATCCTCGTAAGATTGAGGATGAAACAGGTAAAAAGTGTTAACATGACTTCTTCATAGCAAGCTGCCATTGTCAAGTGCAAATAACCGAGCAAAATCGTATGTGGTTGGTTTGGCCAATAGAGAAATATCACCTTCTTATTTACGAGACACTGCGCTACCATTACCTCGAAAAAAGGTTTTATTATTTTATTTATTTGCTTGCATTAATTGATCTATTAATTTACTTTTTAGAGGTTATTAGAAGAAGGACTGTGTTTTTTAGAAACAAAGGCGATTTATTTGTATCAATCGATGAGACTGATCGTAAAAACGACATCCTATTTGGGCATAGTCATTGGAATATTGGATAAATCGATGCAAAGAAGAACCATTAAGGTCAAGCTAATCAAATTGAAGCCTCACGAAAGTTAAGTGAGATCATAACTGTTGAAGTGATTTTCATCTCAGTGGTTAAACAGCATGATGTACAATTGTCATGCCAGAACAGGTGGAAATAGAATATATTTTCAAGTAGACCGCGCTGCTCAGGCAGATCTTCAATAGATTCAAAGCTGTGATGTATTACGACGCCATTAGCATTAGACCGGGTAGTAGGTTTGTGCATTTTTCAGAGGAACGAACTAACTAATAGAAAATATTGATAAAAAACAAAGAATTTTCTAAGGATTTTATTAATCATAAATGTAAAGATTGAACACACAAATTTATAATTCAAATTTAAAATCAAAAATTTCAACAAAGAGATAATGTTGAGATCACCACCGAACCGGTTTCCGAATTGATCCACTGGTTGAGTTCGTGTTTAATTCGATCACCATTCACTACGAGTTGAGCGTCAAAACGATCCAAAAAATGAGGCAAATCGGTTTGCTACAGCCATTTTGATGTCAAATATAAACAAGAAATATATTTCACGGTGAGCAGCAGCAGTTAGGTCAAGTCATGTGAAAGTCAAGTCTTTATTTTGCTTAGGTCTGGGTCTAAATCTCTTCTATACCATGCAAAAAAGAATCCCGCGCAACGGGAAGGTCATAGGTTGCAACAAAACTTTTGCACTGATTCGATGAATTTTAAAGGGGAAAAAAGAAAGGGATTTGGAGTACATTGTGTAAATGTTCATTTTCGAACGATTTCGAGTAGTAAACTCGCTGCAAAATACTACAGGCTTGTTCAGCACAAAATTCTGAACAAAATAGGGCTATTCTCAATTCTCTCAGGTGGTTCCTGGTGGGCTCAGGGCGTCATGAAAAGTGACCAAAGTGTGAATATACTGATTTGCAATATACGTTATTTGGTATATCCTAATGAAGCTAATTATGTACCCGAACCAGGCATATCATATGGCATCAAAATTTTCAGAATTGCAAGAAGAATCCGATGACGCAATCGATATTTGATTCCAAAGTACCAGAATAAATCCAGAATTGGGCGTCATTTTTGAATTTGGCCTTGTTTGGCGTCTAAATGCTCGTAATATCTAGGACATCAAGAAACAACGTATAGATATGCTGTCTCGTGATATCTGGAATTATCCAGGGTAACAGAATCATTCCAGAATTAGGCGTCATATTGAATTTAGCCATATTGTGTGTTTGAACTCTCACAATAACTTGTCATGTCAAGAAAAACATCTAAAACACTGTATTGTGATATCTAAAGTTAGCCAGGGCACTAGAATACATTAAAACGATTCCACGGGCGCCGGATCTATGTAGAAAATTATCCATTTGAATCAACTCAAAGTTATCATTTGTTCACTTTTCCCTCACTGTCAAATGCAATACAAGTGTCACTACAACGCCCACAGCCACATGCTCAGGAGACTAAAGCAATCATTGGCCCCGGACAAATCTCCAAGGCCAAGGCGAGTCTCTCAATCGAAATCAGTCTCGTTCGGTTTGTTGTTACCTTCTAACGACAATGGTTAACCAACTCACTCGTTGACCGAACCTTTCCAATCAAACACTGGTTTTCCAAAGGGATCTCACGGTTTGGCTCACGATCACAATTCTGATCATGATTCGCAATCTGAATCTTATTCAATCTATGCCTTTACTACATACAGGCTCAAGCCAAATCAATTTCACTTCATTCAACATGCACTTTCATTGAGCAATTCAACAGTCAATTCAATGATGTATAACTCCATCATATCACTGTTGATTCAACGATCCATTCGATCCGTTTCATCTTCATTCCCGATCGAGTACATTCAATGGACACTCCATTCAGCTACTCTCACAAAATGAACGATATTTTTAAAAAATCTGATATTTTGGGCGATTTTTTTTGCTAAATTCTCTAAATTATATTTTCTCATTCCGTGTGTGGATTGACTTGGTAACATTTGGCCTATAAGAATATGTTTAATGCTAATTGTGCACCTTTGAATGTTTGCTCGATCATGATTGGTTGCAAAAGTTGGTCACTTACTGCATTCTGATTGGCCAGTTTTTATGTGTTGGCATGTTTACCCGACTGTGATTGGCCACATACAAAAATGTTCAAATGTTCAAACGAATATATTAATATCAACGTAAATGTATGTGCCCTTCTTCTTCGCTCTGTTTATTGTGGTTACCCTCCTGTATACGTCATTTGTGAATGCATATCTGAAGTAGTGGCTCATTGAATTGTGCCTCTACCTCCTCTCTACCACGCTATTCGTTAACAAATTGGCAGTTACATTCTTCACACTCTCTCGCCTCTGTGTGCGTTTGATGGTCCGTCGCCTGTTGTGTCTGTCTGTCCGTCTGCCTGTTCTCCGCACTGAGCTTTATGTTGCACTTGAGACTGTTTCACTTCTTTTCTTGACATTCTCTTCCTCTTCCTCACTACCAGAAGCCGAACAGGACTCTTCACCAGTGAGAGATTGTACAGAAGCAGTAGTGGAAGATCCTCAAATCTGTGTGTCATCTCGTGTTTGTAACATTACTCAATCTCAAAGCTATTGCCACAAACATTTTCTTTTCGTTATTTTGCTCACCCGAAAGTAAACATCTGCCCGAACATCATCAACTCGTCTCAATATTCACTCAATCCCCACAACCATCATCATCATCGTCGTCGATCATGTCTCGACGGTCACGGCAGGTAGGTCGAGATATTGTTTCTACTTTTCATCATCATCTAAATCCATAGACATATCCATATACAGTAATTCCTTGACTTAGCGCGTCACGCACTTAGCGCATAGTAGGGGGCGTAATTAAGATAATATCAACCACCTCCATGGTATCGGTACGTATTCGATTAGAAAGAATCCAAGAAAGGAGCTAAGCTTGAAAATGGGCCATTAAGGCATTCCCATTGCCTAAAAATCAGATCTATCTTTTACCTTACCTCGACTTAGCGCAAGAATTTCTTGGCGGCTTGTGCAGGACTAACTGTATATTCTCTCCTACATCCTACTACATCCTGTCTATATGGTGTGTCTATTATCTATTACTTTCTATTGCGTCTAATCTAAATGTATATCGAATCCGACTCTAATTGTAACTTTAACCTAACCTAACTCTAATTGTGTTTTTTTACACACACACACACAGATTGACTGGCCTGTTGAGTCGATTCTGGACACGAAATGTTACAAAGTGCTCTTCAAGCCCACTACCTACACGTTGGCTGAATGGGCAGTTATGAAGCGAACTGCCAAACGAAAAGGTTGGAAGTATACGGAAGAGTACGATCAAGTTGCCGGTACGGTCACGGTCACATGGCGCTCGATGTGGATGGACGAGAAGGATGGATGGAGTTGAATTGCACTCGTCTCTTGCGGCAGTTTTGGCGAGGAAAGTTTGGTGATGCTGATGATGACGATGATGATGCTGATGATGATGAAGATGAAGATGTGGAGGAAGAGGGGAATGTGATGAATGACATAGAGGGAGTGGCTGATGACAACGGGGCCGGTGAGGAAGATGGCCAAGCCAATCAAATACCTTTGGACTGTCCAAATGTGAACATTGCCGTTGACATTGAACAACAACATTCGAATATCAGCAACAACAGTTTGACTACTCGTCGTGAGAATGACGGTCAAGTGGATCCCAGTACTCAGCACCACCAGTCCAATCATGAAACAAATCAAAATGGTGAATCGATGGAAATTGAGCATGGAGATGATGAGACTGTTGCACTCGATCGGTGCATTCGAAAACAGCACGAACAACAACATGCTGACTTGGTGAATGAGCCATCAACTTCAACTGGTCGTAAAGGAATGTCCTCAAATACTTCTCGAGCTGACAACAACAACAAACAACCCCAAACTCGCAAAGCAAAGTATCGATGCAAGTCAGCAGGATGTGGAAAATCATTTCGCCAAGGATTTGGTTTGACACGAACGAATCCATCTGGGCATCAAGCCATACTCGTGCACTTGGCCCGACTGCAAATATGCTTCGGAACAACGCGGCATTGTTATTCGACACATTCGTTATGTCCATTTCAAGTTGCCACAATCTGTGAAGAAGCAGAACGAACTGAACATTGTCGATGATCGTGATCCGAACGAGTTTGTTCGTGTGCATCAGGAGTTGGCCAGTCGTCGACTTTGAATTGGATTGTGTAACCCAATGCCCACAACTATTGATGGCCAAACTTTGCTTACTCGTTCACACCATTTACATTTCACATTTACATTCACTCATTTTCCTACACCAAATTTTGTATAACACAATACTCGATTCAATGACACATACATTTATCTTTATTATTATATGCACTAATAAATAAAACAATTTGCGAAGACATAAATATTAGTCGGTTTATGTATCTTTTATTTTATCGAGTGAAAATTTACAAATCATAAAGTTAATTTCCCAAATCACCAATCAAACTTCTGTTCCTGATCGGGGAATGCGGTTGCTATTCAAACACACTCGAGTTTGTAGTTGTGTAATGCAAGTGAAAATAGTAAAACATCAGATCAGTCAAGCACCAAATCTAAAATTCAAAATAATAGTATAACTTTATTATATAATTTTAAAAACTATTTAAAAACACTACGTTAAACGAATAGGGACAAATAAACAACAAAATTAAAACAAATTATAAGACCAAGAAACAATTTGTGCTCCTTCAATTCAGTTCAAAAAGGTGGTCAACTTGTAGAATTCATGACTTCGATATCACTCGATATGATGTCTCACAGTGTGCTTCACTTTACCGACTGTTGATGAACTAGTGATTTTGTGCCAGGTTTTTGCCAGTGGTGAAAGTTAATAACTAAGCCTTGTTCCAATGCAGTGCTAAATAGCTAAATTGCAAATCTCTCCCATTCGATCGAATCAATCGAGTTGACCGTTTATTGAGCACTAATGCCCACAGTCTAACCTAGCGACTAAACAAATTTTTTGCCACCTCCAAACGTGGAAACCACTTGTGCCACTTGTCTACAATTTAATTTTTTCTTCAATTTGGCTGTGAGCTTTGCAAATCAGGACTCGACCAATTGCATCTCAATTTGTAATGAGTTGGTGTAATTTGCCAGTGAATTATACCGCCAGCACAAAATCCATATATATGTAATAAGGTAGTTTTTTCGTACGGTTAATACTCGATACTACTATTGAGACAAATTCGACTGTTTGCTGACTCTAAGGTCTACGGTCAAAGTTCGAATAGATTTTACGGTTGCAGATGTGGTAAATGAGAATAGTCAAATTGCTGAAAAAAGTTTTAATTTGAAAATTGTGGAGTGAAAGGCGGAAAACAGTGGATTGGGTCATAAATGACCCAATTTGAGAATGAATGAACAGGCGGTTGATTACACTGAACAATTCACGACTATTGTTAAAGAAACTGAGCTGAGATTGAATATTGAGAAACTAAAACTGAGTTGGGCATTGGTAGATTGAACTGCACTGGAAGTTGGTGATTGGAGACGTTCGGGTGCGGAAACGGTTGTTTCGGGCTGATACGGTTGACTCGAGATGGTTGGTTTGATGGAAGCGTCGTCGTCGTGAGATGAGATGACCTCAGGAGGAACTTAGTAGACGCCGGAGAAGAACGCCACGAAACTGATCGGGTCAAACCAGAATAACTTGGACTCGCCTAGATGTGAGGCTTTTATACTTTTGATTACTTGGACTTTTGAGGGATTTTAGGCAACAGTTGGTGTGTGCGTGTGTGTTTGGCTCCTTGATGGACGGAAACCTGGGTACTTTCGTGCCCATTTTGTGGTGTTACGAAAGGGGTGTTAGCAAGAGTTGAATCTCACTAGTGGTTACTCGAATGATGCGAGATAAACTCGATCATTCGACATGTTGGAATTCACTGTGTTGTGTAGAGAGGGTTGAACTCAATCGGTGAAAGAGTTACTCCCATTATACGATAATGCGTGTCTCAGGTGACTGTTGTGTGTTGTTGATCAGGAAGTGTGTGCGTGTTCGGTCTTGTACATTCCTTTTAAGGATTTCCAATGGTCGTGTCAATTGCTGTGTTACCATTTCGGTATCTAGGTCTTCTGGTACCTAACCTGGCATCACTGATAAGCTGTTGTTGCGACAAACTGACTACGTGACTAAAGGATTTGCACTTCGATTCACTTCGAACAAAGACTGACTCATCATATTGACTGACTGAATGGTTATCATGACAAATACATTACATATTACTGACTGAGAAATGCACTCAATGAACTCGCGCGTTGATTATTGGGGAAATTACTATTGAATGATCGTATTATTCATTAAATAAAATATTTAATATAGTATTAGAATATTCTAATAAAATTAGAATATTACATACACATGTACAACAGGATTTTCCGAACAATGTTATATCTAGAAACTGTTATATCAAATCAAATTCACAGTTAGTAAATGTGTTTTTAGTTTGAATACAAAAGAAAAGCAACAAATGCTTTGTAGCAAAACTTATTGCATGTCCTTCTCCTTCAACACATCTCTTATCAAACAAAGATAAAAGCGACAATTCACTTTTAGTCATTGTTCACATCATCAGACACGTACAGGTTTAGGCTTGTGAACACGTACGTGTGTACAGGTGATAGGCAGTACATGCAACTTTTAGAGAAAAGTGCAAAAATCTTTGGATCACTTTGGGCAGGGTCAAACATTAACCAATTTGGATGGGATTTTCACTAAAAATTTTTAGAGTGCAAAGAATCTACAGTAGAATAGGCTAAAGTAAATTTAAAATTCGTTCCACTTTTCTGGGGTACCGCTTCCATGTTAAACACACTGGAACTGTCTTTTCGGGTGACCAATTCTGTCGAGTACTGGCAGCCATCTTCCCGAATCTCGTACAACTCACCATTATGACCTGGATGCATTATGAGCACATCAGAGATGGAATCTCTCAGCACTTGAATCATTTTGCTCACTTACGCACACTCTCAGCAGCTAATGCGCGTTGAATGTGTTCCCCGCCAGGAATCAATTCACATGCGATATAATATGGAGTTTAGTTCCCAAAGTGAATCATTTCCCGTTGAGAACAAGTTCACGCGTGTTTATCGCCAAATGATATTCACCAATCTGACACACATTATAATGTGTTTACAATTGAGTTTAACTCTCACTATAACCACTCATCACCATTAGTGCTGCATATGTTCGGCCTCGGGTTCAAATTGGACAGTCCATCGGCGCAAGTAATGCACTTGCCCGGGGTTTGCAATGTACAGGCGAGCATCACTTCACTGCGCGTAACCACCAGCCCGCCGGTATATAAGAAAACATCGAGCCCGTCTTATAACGTAACTTATAATCTTGATTCTAGAATGGATAGACTGACTCTTAAAAGATCATCATAATATTAAGTCGTAATGACAAATCAAAAAGAATCAAAGGCCATAGAAAATTCGAATAAACTTAAAACACTTTTAAATCAAAAGAACCTGTGTTCAATGTAATTGATAAGTGGAACAAAACATTACATAATCCAGAGTTCAAAGTGTTCCAAAAATCACGTGGCCCAAAATCAACACATCATTTGTTGGAACATATGCAAGTCATTGTATGACGTAATATTCTGTTTAATAAATCAATTAACGAACTAAACTAAACAATAGATCCAGCACCGCAACAATCATTTGTGTGGCTATAAAAATGGACCAATTGGGCTCATTCAAAGGCATCATTTTTATTGGGACAAGTTCTCTCAAGATTGCCTGACCCTTCTCCATGGTCCTCCTCTCTGGTGGTCTACGCCCATCTGCCATCTTGGCTGTGTCCTCTCTGGTGGTCAACGCCCCTCTGCCGTCCTGGCCTGGAATCAATCTGGATGGAACGTTTATTATTTTGGATAACAAGGTCTGTCAGCCTAACCAGCCTAACGTACCACCTAAACCAGTAGAACCAAAGCCTAAGCACTACAAGTGCATCGTGTGTTCTGTTAAGGAACATACGCAAGGAGAGATTAACAAGCACTTCAAGGAAGAGCATCGAGAAGGTCTGGTCTTCTGTCCCATTAAAGATTGCATGACGGAAAAAGGTGAAAAGTTTACATTCAAAAACCTGTACAAGTTTGGTGGGCGCTTCCACAAGTCAACCTTAAGCTCACCTTAAGCTTTTCGTGCAATGCCAAACTGGGCCAGCGGGGCGTTTTGTGGCAAGAATCGTGCCTACTACAAGTTCGATGTCACTTCTCGCATTTGTCCGATGAAGACCCATGGCTGCAAGTTCACTGTGTCTGGCAAGATCAAAGATCCGATTGGTGCAATGCAAGAGCACTTCAAAGGCAAAGAGCCACACAACAACGTAGAGGTGTTCTACTGTTTCGCATGTGGCGAATTGTCCAAGCACTGTCCAGTAAATGGCCATCCTAAGCCATGCCGTGCCATGCACGATCACTTCAAAGGCAAGGTGCCCCACAAGAACGTTGGTCTTTACTACTGCTTCTCATGTGGTCACAACGTGGACAGTCCGGGCCTACTGTCCGCCTACTGTAAACCCACCGCTCATCCCGTGGTGAAGCCCAAGCCGAAGAACGCCTTTGCAGCTGCACCGGCTGAGGGAACGTTCATTAAGATGGACGGCAAGTTTTTGCAGCCGAACGTCAAGCAAGTTGAGCCAAAAGTGGAGTACATCCCGTACACCTGCTTCGTCTGTGGGTTCTCTACACCGACGCAAGGTGAGATAGGAACTCACTTTCTCACTCATCACCGTCTCGGAGTCTTCAGCTGCTCCCTCAAGGATTGCAAGAAAGAAAAGGTCAATTTTGACGACATCAACAGTGCTGTTGTGCACTTTAATAACACGCACAGCCTTCATGCTCTTCTCCGAAATGGTCGTGTCCGTCGTCGTTGCTGATTTGACAAGCTAGCGACAAGCACAAAAGGTTGCGCCTAACAACACTCTCCAAATGTGCACTTCATCACATTCATCACTCATCATCATCATCACTACGACTTTAGGCTTGTTCTTTTAATTCTAGAACAACTTTGCACTAGCAATTAAACTTATTACTCTGCATTTGCGTGATTTGCTCGAAATGTACGTTACTCAAAGCACAGTATATTCAACTTTTACTTGATTGGCTTAGAATTTCGCAAAAATGCAACTTCATTTGTTTGTTTATTTATGTACCAAAGCCCATAATGCTCACACGATAAACGCTTTGAAAGTGCCATGCGAGCCTAATTAAAATCTATTTTCTGTATTTACATTCTTGAAGAAGTTGACTGATCATGAGCCGATTGGTTAAGTGATCCTTCGATATCTCATTTGGTTATTTGATTTGCATTGCGTGCGTGGTTCGTTTGTTTATAGAATAAGTGCTATTGGCAAATGCAATTGCAATGGTAGATTGGGCTAATCAGCTGGTTGCAGTTTAGAATTGAATATGTCCACTATTGAATTATCCATGGCATTGGCCATTTTAGTTTATCTCTCCCTAAGTCTCTAAGTCAACTCTAGCTGACTCTGACATGAATAAAAAATAACAGTCATTGCGTACATTTGTTACAAAAATACAAAAACAAATTAGATTCATTTAACCTCTGGCTGAATTGTGTTTGAATTGAATTTATAAACACATTTGTATTGAGTTGTCAAGTCCGCCTTGACTTGACCATAGATTGAGTGCAAATGATTAGCCCATTCCATCAATATTGTTAACATGTCTACTGTCTAATCAACTTTACAATGCGTGCCCTCACTCGACCATTCCATGTGCATTTTTAACTTGATTGGAACTGAAATTGGAATAACGCTCAATTATCTGCTTACTTTTTTGTTACTTCGGATGAGTGCCATTCACCACCACAAACAGTAATTCCACAATGAATAAGTTTGAATGGCAAATTGACAAAATGGCAAAAATGGCAAAAAGGCAAAATGGCAAAAATGACAAAATGGCAAAATAGTAAATTGGCAAATTGGCAAATTGGCAATCTCCCTTATCCCCCTTAGATTAATTTTAGGGGGTGGTTTGGGTGTGTGTCACCGATAAGTGTCGGTCACTAATCGAATTAAAATGAAACTCGAATAACTCGAAAACTATTGAACATAGGGAAATGAGATAAAAGACAAAAAGATTGTGCTAATTTTTTCTGATCGAATGGTGTGCGGTATAGACAGGTGTGAACTAGATAAGTACCTGAAAAAACGAAAACAGACAAATGATTGTTGTAGTATTGTTACTTAAAGAAAGACAACAATGAATTCAAGGAGTAAACTTTCAAGTCAATTTAATAAGCCACGATTATATTGTTGGATATATTTGAATACGAATTATAGAAAGATGTTAATGAATGCTCATTAATGGGTTAGGTTAGGTGCCGTGTTAGGATGGGTTTTGGGGTAGGTTAGGTGCCGTGTTAGGATGGGTTTTGGGGTAGGTTAGGTGCCGTGTTAGGATGGGTTTTGGGGTAGGTTAGGTGCCGTGTTAGGATGGGTTCTGGGGTTAGGTTAGGGTGCCGTAAGTTAGGATGGGTTCTAGGGGTTAGGTTAGGTGCCGTGTTATGATGTGTTCTGGAGGTCGGTTAGGTTAGGTGCCGTGTTATGATGTGTTCTGGGGTCGGTTAGGTTAGGTGCCGTGTTATGATGGGTTCTGGGGTTAGGGTTTGGTGCCGTGTTAGGATGGGTTTTGGATTAGGTCAGGTGCCGCGTGTTAGGGATGGGTTCTGGGGTTAGGTTAGGTGCCGTGTTAGGATGGGTTCTGGTGTTAGGGTTAGGTGCCGTATTAGGATGGGTTTTGGGGGTAGGTTAGGTGCCGTGTTAGGATGGGTTCTGGTGTTAGGTTAGGTGCCGTGTTAGGATGGGTTTTGGGGTAGGTTAGGTGCCGTGTTAGGATGGGTTTTGGGGTAGGTTAGGTGCCGTGTTAGGATGGGTTTTGGGGTTAGGTTAGGTGCCGTGTTAGGATGGGTTTTGGGGTAGGTTAGGTGCCGTGTTAGGATGGGTTTTGGGGTAGGTTGAGGTGCCGTAAGTTAGGATGGGTTTGTGATTGGGATTGGTTAGACGGAGTGGTGGTGCCGCTGGCAGCTTGCTGCCAGCGGTTTCGTACAAGGTCCCAAAAGGCAAAACGTCAGTTTTGCAGGGACTTGTACGAATTATTTTTTAAATTCGTAAATAAACAAAATTCCACAAGCCATTTTGGTCTTCTAATCTGCCCCATTTTGTACTTTTAAGCTTTCTGTTGCAACGTGTTTGTTAAATTGGTTAACTTTTTTCAAGATGACATTAAAGTTTGGGAGATTCAACGAGCCAATCAAGTCAAAGTCGAACATACATTTGAGTAATGTACATTTCAAACAAAACACGCAAATAAAAAACTTACAATGCAGAGTGATATGAATGTTTATTCGATAGTGCAGATTAATAATGATAGAAAAACTAGTTGAATGTCGAATTGCGAGTTGACTGCTTTAGTGGTGTGGCGAGTGTAACGAGGTCCAGCTTGTGCAGCTTGTCCATACATTCAATCAGCATCGCAAGAAGCATACGCACAGAGTGGTTGTTGTTGAAGCGAGTTGAGGCAATGTACAAGTTGTCGAACGTGTTCTTTTTTCCTTCCTTCTTGTAGTCGTCAAATGGACAGGTGACCAGGCCAATACGATGGTTCTCATGAAAATGCTTGGTTATTTCACCTTGCATTGGTTTCTCATAAGGACAGACCACACACTTGAATAACTTTGGCTTGGCTGCTGCTGCCTTTGGTGCTTGAGCTTTATTCGGCTGGACCACCTTGCCATCAAACATCGCAAAAGTTCCCTCTTGGGGAACATAGGGTAGACCAGAAGCCAAGGCAGAGACCAAGAACGTGGGAGGACAAGGCCATAGGGTAGACCAGAAGCCAAGGCGGAGACCAAGAACGTGGGAGGACCAGGCCATAGGGTAGACCAGAAGCCAAGGCCAAGGCGGAGACCAAGAACGTGGGGAGCAGAAGGCCATAGGGTAGACCATAAGCCAAGGCCAAGTCGGAGACCAAGAACGTGGGAGCAGAAGGCCATAGGGTAGACCATAAGCCAAGGCCAAGTCGGAGACCAAGAACTTGGGAGCAGAAGGCCATAGGGTGGACCATAAGCCAAGGCCAAGGCGGAGACCAAGGAGTAGGTGGAAGAGGAGACTGATGAGACAGATCCAGGAGGGGAAACTTGCTCCAAGCGTGTGATGCCTTTGACTGGCCCAAATGGATCGATATTAATAGCCCCACAAATTGATTGTTGAATTGGTCAATGTATTGTTATGTCGAATTTGATATATTAAACGGAATATTACGTCATACAATGACTTGCACGTTTTTCAATGATCCAGCAAATAATGCTTTGGAGTACGTGGTTTTGGAACATTATAATCCAACCTAACACGTGTGATTGTTGAATAAACAAAGCGAGACAACGAATATGTTCGGGAATGTTGCGGAATAGGACGTGTAAAATGAAAACACGAGATTACTTTCAGATATTGTATTTTGGCTTTTGGACCGGAATAGATACTAGAGTATCAGTACGATGATAACTCTCCTTATCTGTGCCGCAACTGTTCCCTATCAGTGCTGCAATTCATCCTCGTACTGATACTAGGAGTATCAGAACGATGATAACTCTCCCTATCAGTGCCGCAACTGTTCCTATCAGTGCCGCAACTCATCCTGCGAACTGATACTAGGAGTATCAGTACGATGATAACTCTCCTTATCAGTGTCCTTATAATGTGAGACAATGACAATGAAAGTAAAGGTGCATTTCTAGGAATTTGTGGAGATATGTTCAGGAAAGGCAATTAAGGTTGGTATATGAAGTACCGTAAATGTTTTTACTGGAGTTTTAAATCTTATATACTAAATTTTGAAATTTGGGTAATATTTGAATACCTTAATATTCGAATACTATGCGAAAATCCTATTCGAATATTCGAAAATAACATCACTAGAGACAAAAGTCAAAAGTCTAACCTGCTTTGAGTAATGTGTTGTAATTAAACGTTAATGCGTTGGAGTAATGAACATTTCAAGCAAAAACACACACAAATGCAAAAACTCAACGTGAAGTAATAAAAGTTTATTAGGAATTAAAGTGCAAGTTTAAATTAGAATTCGATGAACTAGTAAAAGTCGAATTGAGATGACTTGCACCATTGGCGAGTGTCTTGTGAGGCGCAGAGGTTGAACTTGGGCCCTTGGCGATTAGGCGCGTCTCTTGACAGCTGCTTTCTTCAGCAGCTGCTTGGGCGTGTGCGTACTGTTGTAGTGGATAAGTGCACTGTCAATGCTGTCAAAGTCCACCTAAGTCTTGGTGCAATTCTCAAAAGGACAAGAGAAGGCCCCAGTCGGTGATCCTTGAGAAAGTGGATGGTCATCTCACTTTGCAATGGTTCCAAAAGCCCACAGACGAAGCACTTGTAGGGCTCGAGCACTACTTTCGTTTCTTCAAGCATGTTCCGGCTTTCCATCGAGTATCACAAAGGTGCCTTCAGCTGGGACATCTTGCTTGGGCTTGGGATGGCCAGCCATGCAGTGATTCCCCAGTTCGACCCTGCCCTCAAAGTTCTTTCCACAAAGAGAAGCAGTAGTGCAGGTCTATCTTGTTGTGTGGCTTCAACTCCTCCTTCTCTTTCTGCTCCCACTCCTTGTCATGGTCAAGACAGTGCTTGGACAGTAGTCCACTAGTCTTGAGGTTGTGCCACACGCGTAGCAATAGAGGAGTCCAATCTCGTGGTGAGGTTCCTTGGCTGCGAAGTGATCATGTATCAAGCCAATCGGGTCTTTTCTCTTTCCAGACACAGAAAAGTCTCAACCTTTAATCGGACAGTTGAGCTTTTCGATTGTGAACTTGCTTACCACAGAAGATACCACTGGCCCAGTTGGGCATGTTTGTTGAAGACTAGAGATTGACTTGAATAACTTTGGCTTGGCTGCCTTTAGTGCTTGCTGCCATTG
Source organism: Rhizoglyphus robini (assembly GCA_023373905.1). NCBI lineage: Eukaryota > Metazoa > Arthropoda > Arachnida > Sarcoptiformes > Acaridae > Rhizoglyphus > Rhizoglyphus robini. Next base: position 56,406 of record JAKIJQ010000433.1, read on the forward strand.
GTGTTTGAGCTTTATTCTGCTTGAGCTTTAGGCTGGACCACTTTGCTATCAAACCTTCCCTCTTGGGGAACATAGGGTAGACCAGAAGCCAAGGCCAAGGCGGAGACCAAGGGAGTAGGTGGAAGAGGGAGACTGATGAGACCGATCCAGGAGGGGAAACTTGCTCCAAGCGTGCGATGCCTTTGACTGGCTCAAATGGATCAATATTAATACCCCCACAAATTGATTGTTGAATTGGTCAACGTATTGTTATGTCGAATTCGATATATTAACAGAATATTGCGTCATACAATGACTTGCACGTTTTTCAATGATCCAGCAAATAATGCTTTGGAGTACGTGGTTTTGGAACATTATACTCCAACCTAACACGTGTGGTTGATGAATAAACAAAGCGATACAACGAATATGTTCGAGAATGTTTGGGAATAGGACGTGTAAAATGAAAACACGAGATTACTTTTCAGATATTGTATTTTGGTTTTTTGGACCGGAATAGATTTCCATATCAAAAATGCTCAAATTAACATTAGATTAATATAATACAATTTTTATTGTGAGACAAAGATATTACAAAAATTAGTACAATTTGCATTAAACAAAAATGGTAAATCATGAAAAACCAAACATCACATCCAACCCCCAAAATATTTCCATTATCCTCTTGACATCGACGTTTCCGTTCCTATATCATCACCCTGAATAACAAATCCAGACTTTCCGCTCCAGAATTCATTTTTTTCATCTTTCAGATTTTGTCATTTGCCATTTGCCATTTTGCCATTTTTGCCATTTTGCCATTTTGCCATTTGCCCAATTTTGCCATTTTGCCAATTTGCTATTTATTCCCGATTTTTCACATGAGCTTTCCCAGATTGGTGAACCTGTCACCGTCATGATTTATGGTCAATGTCTCACCCATAAGAAGTTAAGAAAGGTCAAGCGAAAGTAGCAGAAAGGGAGCACACGCATTTCAAGACATTCGAATCGGTAAATTTTGATAACTCTTGTATTAATGACTTTTGTATTTTATTATGTAAATCCGTAAATAAACAAAATTCTACAAGTAAATTTTACTGTTTTATTAGCCTTTTAATCTTCTTCATCGAGTACTTTTTATTCGTGTTGCATAGGATATAGTTAAATCTGTTATCAATAGATCATATACTAACAAGATAAGCATTTTACGGTTTAGTACAAACTAACCGAATAGGTTCAGAATGAATTCCAAAAATGCGCTAAGTTCGAGTAACTCGACACAGTCAAAATGAACTAAACATTTTGCCTTTCTGCAAATCCGCCCGCAATGATTGACGCCGGCAAGTTGTTCAGTCCGTGTGCCAAGTCTGTGCGCACACTGTCAATTATGCATTGAAAGTGAAAGTGAAAGTGTTTAATGAGTGGACAATGGAATGTAAGCTTTATTAATAATTGCAAAGTATTGTACAGCATGTGAGGTACAGAATGTATGTGACATTGTATAGAGAGTGATAAACTCAACAGTAACACAATCTAGTGTGAGTGGCATAATGGCGAAGTTACTTGGAACTTGCGCAAGTGAACGAAGTGATGCAAGTGCTGATCGATTCCGCTTCGAATGTGGTCATCAGTGCACCAGATCATGATGGAAATCTTCTCGAGGTTTGGGAAGGTAGTTGCCAGCACTCGACAGAATTGTTCACCCGAAAAGACGTCTCCACAACGCTCGACATCGAACCGTTTCAACACCAGACTTCGGACTGAATTCAATCGGGCCGAGTTTGGTTAAAAGCCGAACTGGTCAAATTGATGTGCGCACGTAATTGTGCGAGAGATGAACCAGTTGGATGAGTCGGCAAGGTCGGCAAACCATTTCAGCGTGGAGAGTCTATAAGTAAAATTGTTAATTAATGAAGGATATATATATCTATAGAATGTTCGAGAAAGTTCTAGAATGTACCTTTTTAAGAGGGATATATCCATTAAGTTTTCATTAAATTCATTAGTTCCGGAGCGAAGCCCGGAAGTGCTTTTTATCGGTAGACGATAAAACTTGCAACATGAAACATGTTCAAGGACGAACCTAATTTGTGCGTGGAAAAGAGACTAGTTCAAATTCACAGGGCAGCATACACCGAAGTCAATTATTAGTGATTCTAGCTCATGAGTGGCAACTCTCCCTCCGTCCTCCGCGCCGCCTGATGAGTGAATCACAATCTCCCGGTAAATGTGGTCCGTAAAACCAGTTCTTCAGTGAAATACACAAGTCGAACGGCAGTTATCCTTCTCACTGCAATGGCAATCGTCATTTCGTATTTTCTTCTCACAGAAGACGGAGGACGGAGGGAGAGGTTGTTTTCATATCCTAGAAAAGGTGTGCCCAGTGAATTTGATGAACCTCTTTCTAACTAATTTTCATATCATAGAAAAGGTG
>JAKIJQ010000434.1:0-58770 GCA_023373905.1 Rhizoglyphus robini
GACCACAGCAGACCGAACCAGCGAGGCCAACTCGACTTTGAATGTGTCCAGTCTGCTGTCCACAGTCGAGTCCACATGCGAGTGCAGTGATGTCTTCAGGTCGGCTGCTGTGGCATCGACTCGGGTGGAGAGGTGTTCCAGAAAGGGATTCATTATGAGTGAGGAAAGGTAGAAGTAGAAACGAGTTCACTTTGGAAGGCAACAACACACAGAGGAGAGAGTGTGTTCATGTAAACACGTGAGAACTGTGCTCTCACTCTCAACTATCGATGGTGTGACATGCTGCATTACCTCTCACTCTCACACGGCAACACAACAACAAACAGTCGCACTTTTTTTGTTTGCTAGACTCTAGCAGCTAGGCAGCACCTTTCGCCACCTCGTTTTGTGTTGTCATATTCACTTTTCGCTATTTTCTCTGTTGCTTATCTCTCCTCATCTCTACATTCGTCAATTCTCATCTACGGAGAAATGAATCGTCACGCATCTGCAGGCAACGACGAGACAACTTCTCGATCACATCACGAGTTAGTAGAGGAAATTGCTCAACTTGTGGAACGTGAACGAGTGCTGCGATGTGAAAATGATCAATTACGAGCACAACTGGTGGAGGTGAAGGAACAAGAGAAGAAGAAATATGATGATTTGATGGTGCAGTATAACATGAAACGAGAATATGAAGATGACGGACTTGACTACAATGGTGAGTTTTGGCTGTTTGTTTACTTTATTTACATTTGTTGATATTTTCACAGGCACAGCAGCCAACCAAGTGACGGTCAAAACTGAATCGGATGATGAAGATGTGAAGCCAGAAATCAAGGTGGAAATAAAAGAGGAAGATGACGAAGAGGATCATGACATTTTCATCAAACGAGAATTTGTGTCTGCATACATCAAAACCGAATCGGATGATGTGAAGTTAGAAATCAAAGAAGAGATAAAGAAGGAGGAAGATGATGAAGATGATCGTGGAGGATGTGACCTACGTTTGGTGAAGAAGGAATTGCTTAGTGATGATGATGATAACTCGATGCAACTCGATGATCCACTCAATGTTGATGAAGTTCAGCCCAATTTGAATCAACCAATGGATACCTCATCACGTGATCAACTCAACACCGCAACCAACTTTGAGCTGTCTCCATCAGCCAACTGCCAAATGCAACTGACCAACAGCTCACAGATTGAACAAAGTGTTGACCAACAAGTGGACAAAGCTGATCACGAGCCTAACGAGCCAGCCAATCACGGCCACAACCAATGGCCAACTACGAAACAGTCACAAAGTCGCACACGAAAACGCACAGCCATGACAAGCGGCCAAGTGTCCATGAATGGTCCCATGACCAACTCGAAGCGAACTCGAGTGGAGACAGACTTGCACCGCACAGAGACCGTCCAGGAAGTGAGTGCAGTGGCACTTGACCAGAGGCAAGTGGACGAACAAAATGGAGGAGGAGGAGGTTTGGGACAAATTGAAGACGATGACGATGAAACCGAGTTGGGTGAGGAAGATCAAGGTGCTGGACGTTACAAAATTGAGATTGTCAAGTTGAAGTGCACTGAGGATGGCTGTGAGGATGAGGTTGCTGACAGAGAAGAGTTTAATCATCATTTGCGAGACAAACATCACATATCTCCGTATCGATGTTTGGCTGAAGGATGCAACGAACGATTTGAGCAATGGTGAGTGTGATGTGGTGGTGACTTGGTTTAATTGATTTGTTTTGTAGGGGTGAACTAGGTCCACATGTTCAAAACAATCATTCGAACATCTCCACCTGGCCATGTGCTCACTGCACCAAGTCATTCAATACTCATCATCATTTGTACAAGCATCTACATTACTATCACTTCGAAGGTCAATTCATGTGTGGCTATGATGGTTGTCACTATGATCGAGTGGCCACACTTCGAATTGAAATAAGGAATCATCAGAAATCAGTCCATCCAAAGACAACTAACTCAACAATCTTCATTTGTCCATTCCCCAACTGTGGCAAATCGTTCAACCAAAAGGGCAATTTCAACACTCACCAACGAATGCACACAGGCGTCAAACCATTTCGTTGTGGATGGACTGGTTGTGGCAAGTCATTCACCCAAAAGCAACATCTCATCGATCATCAACGAATTCACCAAGGAGTCAAACCTTTCAAATGTACTTGGAACATGTGTGGCTACGCTGCAACACACGAAAGCCATGTAATCAGACACATCCGCACTAAACATTTCCATCTTCCTCGAAACCAGAAGAAACAACGTGAACTTGGCATCGAGGACAATCGCAACCCTCGTGACTATCTCCTCAACACAACTCACCAATCTGACCACTGACCACTCACCATCACCCAATCACAGTCAACTGTCAACCCAACTCCACATCCCTCAACATTCTCTACACAAACCACACATTCAATTTAATTTTAATATATTCTATTACTATTTTGACTATTTCACTAATTGCACTAATAAATGCGTGGTTATATTATTGTCTGGTTTTGATTTTATTGTTATGTTGGATCACAATTTTGGCATATGTTCTGTTCGTGTGAGGAGGTAATCAATTTGTCATTTTGCCAATATGCCAATTTGCCAGACTGTGGTTCATTGGCAGATGTGTCATCGAGGCATCATGATACCCTTAATTGTTTCGTGTATATTATACGGGTCCCGTAGTGAACAAGCAGACTTTGATTGTGTGTTATGTATTGCTTTAATGAGACTCGTTTTGTTTTGAGATTCTAGTTTACTAACTTTATAATATTTAATTGTTGTTATTAAAAGAATTCAAATTGAAATCGTCCATGCTCAAATCACCGTTTACGTTTACAATCGCGCCTTGCAAGTTAGCATTTGACATATTCACAGTTGCAGAGCCAGAAGGATTGTTCACTACGATAGATTGGGTGTCGGGGTTGGTTTTGTAGATTTTTCTATCTTGTAAAACCCATAACTACGTATATTTTGATATGTATAAATCGAGATTAGTACATTAGTAAACAATCACAAACCTCACATATTATTCTCAGTTTGTCATTGGCCAAATAGTTGTTGATTACATATGGAGTTTTAAAAATGGATAGAAGAACAAATTCTGAATTTGTAACTTTGTCACCTCTGGTAATGGTTGATTGATCAACTGATCAAGTTAAATAATTTAAATAATCACAAATTAAATTTAAGACCAAAATAATTGAATCACTTACTCCATCTTCTCAATTTGTCTTCATTTTTACCGAGTATAGATATTCGATATTGAACTGTGACTTGGCTTGTTGGGAAGTTGGGTGATGAATTGTACAGGTCGAGAGATACATACTCATTATCGGGATTATCGTGACCTTTTGGAAATAGACGAAGATGAAAACTATATCGAAGGTCGTTGGGTGGTTTGATTATTTGTGAAATGATACAATGATTCGTTTTAGCATTGAGACAGTGAGCACTGAACTTGTGGATGGTCCACTGGTGGGAGACAAAGTGAACTGCTTTGTGGGTGACATCCGTGATGCTCTCTGACTTGTGCACAGAGTCACACATTTGGGTTTGGCTCTGATTTTGGTTGTCTTCAAACGAGTCCACCTACAACAAACATTCTTATTGTCCAGTCAGTCTTAATTTAAATTGACACATCTTACCACGTAACTCATTTGGCAATATATCCGCAATTGGTTGTTGTGAACAAATCCATTCGAATTGTGCAGAAGATAATCTCGATTCAATTCAAAATGTCTTCCATTTTTAGCCTCAATATTCACTGTCGATTCTGAAGAGATGTCACATCAAGCATTGATCAATTTGTCCAGTCCATACCTGTAGTATAGCACTCTTCCTCATCCACATCGAGTATCGACATTCTCCAGTGAACAGTCGCGTTATTTTCATTTTCATTCCAAATGCCAATATCAACTTTATCTTTGCTCTCTTCACTCCATCCATTTGGGAACAATCTCAGACAGAATCGTTCAATTTGTTTGTCCAATGCAGGAAAGTGGTCCGACTGAATGAAGTAGGGCTGCACAACATCACCCTCACCGAACAGCTCATCAAAGTTCTCCACAGTCCAGGTGTGCACCACGGTAGTGACTTTGTTAGCACAATCGAATCGACTCGTGCCCACCTCCTTTTTCGTGATCACATTGAAAATACGATCGTCAGCTTGCAGGTGAATCTGTGTGTGAAGATGTATGACATTTTGGTACATTTGGAGATAGGAAGGTCATACTCACTGTGAATTGGAGAGTTAGTTTGGAGTTTGGCAAATATTTACGCGGTGAATTGAGCAGTTCATGGCGATAAATAAAATTTGCTACCTTCAATTCATTACTAAATGACGGATAAATTCCGGAATCTACACACACAAACATTACAATATCATCAATATTCGCCTCACTTACTTTTATTCCCACACCTCTCTCCATTTTCATCCACAATCGACACATTCAATCGATATTTAACCTTTCCTTCATATATTTGTGGCATACTCTTCATGGCAACACCAATCGCAACATAATCTTGCCATATTTCACAATAACCTTTTGGATATAAGCGAAGTTCAAGTTTAAATTGTTTGTTGTTTGGCGGTGAGACAGACTCTGAGCAAATTTCCCATTTCCACGGACAATCTTCATCATATAGTCGACTGTAATTTGCAATGGTCCATTTATATGAAAAAGTTACAGATGAACAGGAATTTTTAAACAAATTTACAGTATTTCCCATTTTCTCAAACATTTAAACAAAACAATAACAACAAATGAGAATAATTGTTGATATTTATTTAGCTGTTTGACTAGCATGGTTAGCTACGTTCAATAGTGGAGATCAGTGTGCATCACCAATCGTGTACGCTGTTGCACCAAAAGCAATCACATGACAATATATCTTATCAATCGGAACACTATGTCACAACTGATTTGTGACAAGACGTTCGAATCGAACTCGAATGGTCACTTGTAGCCTATTTAGCCTAGCATGAGCTGAGCTATGTTCTCATTATGTTAATGTTCTCCTTCTCCTTTACTTTGTAACCTCTGCTCTCATTAAACGTCACCTTTGTGCGTACTCGACCCCGTTCTTTCACGCCTGATCACCGATCACTCGTGACAACGTTCAATAGTGGAGATCAGTGTGCATCACCAATCGTGTACGCTGTTGCACCAAAAGCAATCACATGACAATATATCTTATCAATCGGAACACACTTTTACACTTGAGAAAGCTTTTCCCATTGCAAGGCTTACATCATAGAAATGCATTACAAACTGTTCACTCAACACAACTGCATGCCCAAAAGCATCTCTGCCAACTAAAATCAACTGGATGAGCAAAGTCATAGTAACAATCATAGCAAACACACAAAACCATGATTACACATGATCAAAAAAGAACACATTTGCTTGATTAAACTGAAGCCATATTATTTACTCGTATCTTAACTTGATTGTGGTCGAGTTGTGCTTATAAACAATGGAGTATCAAAGCAAATTTCATAGTTGAACAGTTTACACAGTAGTTCCTAATGGATAATTAAAATGTGTGCTGTGCTTGCCCTTAATTGAAGATAAAACAGTTCAAATCTTAACAACATTGGCATTTGTGGTAACAAGTTTAGAGTTGGTGTACTTGTATTTGTCAATATGACATTGATTATGTCGCTCATGCCTCTGGTTACATAAACTCGCATTTAATAACAAACTATAAAAACGAGGCTCATTTGAACACTAAAATTAGTCTCCCTTTTATTCCTTGCAGGGCCGGCTTAACCGTGCGTGAAATGCGTGATATCACGCATGGTTTTTCTGAGATAAAAATTTTTCAAATAATTAATTTTTGAAAATCAAGTTTGTCTTCACTTGTGGGCATCAAACATAGTTTTCTATCCGAAAAATTGTCATATTGGCACAGTCAATGTCATCTACTGTAATGTAGAGTGGTGTTCATGGTGAACAATGCAATAAATTGTTTTGGATGAAGGACGCAGAATGACAGAGAATGACAATTCTCAGGATTCACGATAAATTGGTTTGAAAAAATTAATTTTGTACACAGCAAAAATTACACACAGGAGACACACGCTGACTGGCTCAAATCAAAACAAACACATACAGCTAGCCGACTGACGGTGCGTCCAGACGTTAAGTACAGACTGTACAGTCAGTCAGATCGATCGCGTGCACCACTAGCCATAAATGTTACTTACAGTGAACTGACTGACCAATGGCAGTGACCATCCACAGAAGACGTATTCACTATATTTGGTCCAATATAGTTGATTACCCTATATTCAATTAAATTGAATCGATTTGAACAGGCGAACATTTTCTTCTTTTGATCACATCTCAAATAAATGACGAACAATAACAAAAAAATATCGATTTTTAATGTTTCACTAGACTTTCAGAAACCATACAATGTAAAAGACACTAAAGGCAGCGCCAAATTATTCAATTTTCAGATTATCCATTAAATTGGTAGTATTCAACTTCTGAGCCATCAAATTAAAAACCTCGTTGAACAGTTTGGGTTTGGTTTGCATCATTTCGGCCCATTTGTCGGTAGAGATGACCAAGTTTGAGTATCTGTAAGATTTAATAATAAAGCAATTAAAATCAATTTCATATTAAATTACTTAAAAAACTCACCTGACAATGTATTTGAATGATTCAGCTTTCAGTAGCTTCGCATTGTGCATTTCAGCCATGACCAGCAAATCAACAATCGACGAAACGTTTGACTGAGTTTGATCATACTCGAGTTGGGAACAAATCCATTGTTCACATAGACATTTGAGATTCTCGAAGCCGTACTAACCGTAAATTAAAATTCAAATTATTAAAACTACATTACACAAACCACAACTGTACCTTATCTGCGGCCACCAACAACTCAGCAGCAAATGTTTCATCCAACTCGACTTGTCCAGTGTAGATGTACTTGAGTAGCACTTCAAACACTTCTATTGAAACATCCTCGATGTTCACTCGATTCTGTCGAGTTTCCTCCAAATCGTGCTTGAACATGGCTTCGAAAACTGGAGATCGAGCCGAGAGAATAATCTTGTGTGCTTTCATTTCTTTTTCACCAACACACAAAATGACGTCATGAAAATTTGGAGTTTCCAACATTTTCGTGTAATCGATCACAAGTTTGTTGTCTATTGGTAGCGGTGGCTCGCTTTCAATCGGACTGATGTGAAGCTAGAAAATTAATAATAACATCCTACTTATCTTAAAATTGTGGCGTACGTTTGTCCGTCAACAATGCAAACTCAAAGATATAGAAAAACTTGAATAACTTTAAAAGTATTGGTCGTAGAAACATGAGATACACATGAAAAGAAAATTCTATTTTAGCCGGACAGAGTGGTGTGAGGTGTGGAATGGCAGGTATGCTTAAAATACCTGTAAATCAAGCTTAAAGGAAAAAGACAAATTCAAGATTGAAATTGATTGTTGAAATTACAATAATCGAAATGAGTTTGATTGTTGCGAGAAGTACAATTTTGAAATTTTGTATATGTTTAGGTTAGGTTTGGTAGTTTGGTGGTTGGTGGGCGTGGTTAGGTGTAGGTTTAGGTTAGGTTAGGTGGTTTGGTGGGTGGTGGGCGTTGTTAGGAGTAGGTTTAGGTTAGGTTAGGTGGTTTGGTGGGTGGTGGGCGTTGTTAGGAGTAGGTGCCGTGTTAGGATGGGTTTTGGGTTAGGTTAGGTTAGGTGCCGTGTTAGGATGGGTTTTGGGTTAGGTTAGGTTAGGTGCCGTGTTAGGATGGGTTTTGGGTTAGGTTAGGTTAGGTGCCGTGTTAGGATGGGTTTTGGGTTAGGTTAGGTTAGGTGCCGTGTTAAGATGGGTTTTGGGTTAGGTTAGGTTAGGTTTTTTTTGAGACGTATAAGTTTGATTTTATTGAGCATTGCAGAGCATAATACAATTGACTTTAGGATTGAGGTTAGGTTTTGGGTGGCCTGTTAGGATGGGTTTTGGGTTAAGTTTGGTGCCAGTTTGGTAGAAGGGATAGTCTCGTTGGTGAGGTCGTTATGTATTTGTGGAGTAAGAGTAGGGCGAAGTGGGAGGCGCCGCTGGCAGCTTGCTGTCAGTGCTGGTACAAAGTCCCAGGAGCAAAACGTTAGTTTTGTGGGACTTCGTACGAAATTTAAGTTTAAAATTTAATTCAATTTGAGAATATTTCACATACCTCACAGTACATCCTAAGTTTACCATCAGGCAATAATTCATTTGCACTATCCAAAAATATAAGTTCGTCGAATATATTCTGGGAATCCATATCCAAAATCCTTACAGAAAATGTCTTATGTTTTCTTAAAAATGATTAAATAAATAATTTTAAGACTAGTATTTATAATAATATTATTATTAATTACCTTTGGTGTGTACATGTTTCCTTTAGAATTGATCAAAGAAATTTTAAACAAAATATTCATTCAGGGAAAATTCGAAAGTTTCAAAATGCACTATAATGTTAACACTATTAATATAACGTTTAAAATCCATTAGGAAACAATCGAAGTTTGATTTGATATTCGTTTGACGGTTCAAAGTTAGGCGATTCAATGAAATCGCCTGGCTTTGTGTGACTTTGGAATTGGTCGACAGTCCAGTCGAGGTTTCAGCAGAGTGGTGTTCATGTTGAAAATACAGCACGGTAAAATTGTATCAGTTGAAGGATACCAAGAAAGACAAGTCACAGGATTCACGAGAAATTGGTTTGAAAAAGTTGAACATATTAGCAATTAGGACATATATAGGAGACAACAACACGCTGACACAAAGTTAGTCTGTCTGACTGTCTGGAAAAATCAAAACAAAGTTTGAACTTCATGTAAACACGTGAGAGTGCTCTCACTGTCAACTATCGATGGTGTGACATGCTGCATTACCTCTCACTCTCACACAACACAACAACAAACAGTCGCACTTTTCTTTGCTAGACAGCACCTTTCGACACCTCGTTTTGTGTTGTCATATTCACTTTTTGTTATTGTTCTCTGTCGCTTATGTTTCCTCATCTCTATATTCCTCAATTCTCATCTACGAAGAAATGAATCGTCACGCAGCTGCAGGCAACGACGAGACAACTTCTCGATCACATCACGAGTTAGTAGAGGAAATGGCTCAACTTGAGGACCGTGAACGAGTGTTGATTGGTGAGAATGATCAATTACGAGCACAACTGGTGGAGATGAAGGAACAAGAGAAGAAGAAATATGATGATTTGATGGTGCAGTATAACATGAAACGAGAATATGAAGATGACGGTGAGTTTGGTTCGGTTGTTTGTATTTGACTTTATTTATATTTGTTGATATTTTCACAGGCACAGCAGCCAACCAAGTGACTGTCAAAACTGAATGGGATGATGAAGATGTGAAGCCAGAAATCAAGGTGGAAATAAAAGAGGAAGATGACGAAGAGGATCATGACATTTTCATCAAACAGGAATTTGTGTCTGCATACATCAAAACCGAATCGAATGATGTGAAGATAGAAATCAAAGAAGAAATAAAGAAGGAGGAAGATGATGATGATCGTGGAGGATGTGACCTACGTTTGGTGAAGAAAGAAGTGGTGAGTGATGATGATGACAACTCGATGCAACTCGATGATCCACTCAATCCTGATGAAGTGGTGCAGCCCAATTTGAATCTACCAATCGACATTCTATCACGTGATCAACTCAACACCCCAACCAACTTTGAGCTGTCTCCATCAGCCAACTGCCAAATGCAACTGACCAACAGCTCACAGATTGAACAAAGTGTTGACCAACAAGTGGACAAAGCTGATCACGAGCCTAACGAGCCAGCCAATCACGGCCACAACCAATGGCCAACTACGAAACAGTCACAAAGTCGCACACGAAAACGCACAGCCATGACAAGCGGCCAAGTGTCCATGAATGGTCCCATGACCAACTCGAAGCGAACTCGAGTGGAGACAGACTTGCACCGCACAGAGACCGTCCAGGAAGTGAGTTCTGCAGTGGCACTTGACCAGAGGCAAGTGGACGATTCAATTGGAGGAGGAGGAGGTTTGGGACAAATTGAAGACGATGACGATGAAACCGAGTTGGGTGAGGAAGAAGGTGGACATTACAAGATTGAGATTGTCAAGTTGAAGTGCACTGAGGATGGCTGTGAGGATGAGGTTGCTGACAGAGACGAGTTGAACGATCACTTGCGAAGTAAACATCACATATCTCCTTATCGATGTTTGGCTGAAGGATGCAACGAACGATTTGAGCAATGGTGAGTGTGGTGTGGTGGTGTTGACTTGGTTTAATTGATTTGTTTTATAGGAGTGAACTAGGTCAACATGTTCAGAGACAACCATTCGAACATCTCCACCTGGCCATGTGCTCACTGCACCAAGACATTCAAGACTCATGGTCGTTTGTATCTGCATCTACATTTCTATCACTTCGAAGGTCAATTCAAGTGTGGCTATGATGGTTGTCACTATGATCGAGTGGCCACATTTCGATCTGAAATAAAGAGTCATCAGCTTTCAGTCCATCCCAAGCCAACCATCTTCACTTGCCCATTCCCCAATTGTGGCAAGTCATTCAACCAAAAGGGCAATTTCAATCGTCACCAACGAATTCACACTGGTGTCAAACCTTTCCATTGTGAAGTGAGCTGGTTGTGGTAAGTCATTCACCAAAAACATATTTTCAACGATCATCAACGAATTCACCAAGGAGTCAAACCTTTCAAATGTACTTGGAACATGTGTGGCTATGCTTCAACAAATCAGAGTCATGTAATCAAACACATCCGCACTAAACATTTCCATCTCCCAGCAACCCAGAAAGCCCAGTGTGAACTTGGCATTGAAGACAATCGCAACCCTCGTGACTATCTCCTCAACACAACTCACCAATCTGACCACTGACCACTCACCAGCACCAATCACAGTCAACTGTCAACCCAACTCCACATCCCACAACATTCTCCACACAGACCACACATTCAATTTAATTTTAATATATTCTATTTATTACTATTTTGACTATTTCACTAATAAATGTACTAATAAATCAATTTGGGCATATGTTCTGTTCGTGTGATGAGGTAATCAATTTGCCAGACTGTGGTTCATTGGCAGATGTGTCATCGAGGCATCATGATACCCTTAATTGTTTCGTGTATAATATCTCTATTATATAAACAAAAAAAATCTGTATAAACCAAAAACTTGTTAATCAATCAAGTAAAATTGTGTCAATCATTTATGAATGGAAGATGATAATAAATTGTGAGTTGCGATAAGAATTACTTGATTAGAGTCGAAACATGTAACATACATTGAGCTCAATATAAACAATCTTGGGTTGTATGTGGCTTTAGACATTTGAGTTTTCTACTAATTTCTCTACGTTCATCAATTTTTTTATTGAAATCATTTTAAAATGAAGCAATTTTGCATAGTATTCACAAGCCTTTGTGTCTTCATTTTGAGCAAGGTTGTATTTAGTAAAGATGTTCCGCCATTGAGAGGATTAACAGTTCTGGTAAGTACAATGCTCGTTTTATTTTATATTTAAATAGATTAACTCAGAGAGCACCATTCGTGGTACGAGATGCTGATGGCAAGTTGAGTGGATACTTGATTGACTTGTTGAACGAACTGGCTTCGATTGGCAAGTTCAATTACACACTCGAAGCTATAGAACAAGAAGCTCTCTATGAGAGCACTCCTACGGTGATCAATGAATTGTATCGACAAGTAAAATGATTTAAATTATTGATTTGTTGGTTTAATGTTTTGTTTTGTTTTAAAAGCAAGCTGACTTTGCAATTGCAGATAACTTGATTCGGTCTCCAGACTCGTATTTTGTCAACTACACCGAGCCATATTTTGTGTCAGGTTTGGGTGTGCTTGTGCGTAAAAGTGAACTCACGGCACGAAACATAAGTACAATCGAACATTTGCTCCAATGGAAACCAGAAAATGAAACCAAATTGAAAGAAATAACAATCGGAATAAGTCGTTTCAGTGACACATATCGGATATTGAGTATGTCCAAGGACAAGATTGGTCGTCAAGTGGTGGAGCGAATGAAACAAGAGACTCAACTTTATTCACGTGAAGATGCAATTACTTGTGTTCTTAACTCGACCTATGCTTTGATTCAGGTTTGTGGTTTTAGGATTGATAATTATTTATAAATTAAATTAACAAATCACACAGGAAGCGTTCAACAACGAATTGGACATGGACGCCAACTGTCAATTGACCCAACTGCTTCTACAACCAGAATCAACAGACAAATCATCAACCAAAGAATCGCCTCAACTTGAGCTCTCAATTGCTGTGCTAAAAGACACTGCAAATGGCCATACAAAGCGTGTATTGGACATTTCTAAATGCAAGCAATTATAGTAATGAAACAAAATGGTCAACTTTACAAATTGCGCCATCGATATTGGAACCGAAAATGCAATTCAGTGCCTATAATAAAAGAATCATCTCAAAGCAGTAAACATGAAAAGTCAACAGAAATGTTAATGCCCAATGGTTGTCACTCGGATAAATGTTCACTTTTTATTTTGTTGATTCTACTGTTTTTCTGATTTGTGTTCAAGTAATTGGCTTTTTTAAAACCAAATAATTTTGTGACCAAAATCAGAAGAACAATTATATAGTTTAACACAATCAAAGCTGTTAGGGTTTGCTGCATATAAAGCAAAAAGAATAACTTCATATATTAAAAACTCAATTATGCATCTTATTTTCAAAATGACCTTCTGATGATATTGTCGCATTTTATCATCAAAAAAACAATTTTGTATAAGTAAAACTTGATAATTAATTGATAAAAATCAAGTAAAAATTGTGTCAGACATTTACTGTCTGGAAGATGATAAATTGTGACTTGCGATAAGCGTTACATGATGAGGTAACATGAAGCATCAATTGAGTATAACATCGATCAATATAAATAATTTTGGTTTGTATGAGGCTTGTGAACATTTTGTACTAATTGAATACAATCCTCAAATGTTCAGAGTTGGTATCACGTTAAAAATGAAACCATTTTGCATTCGCAAGTTTGATTGTATGCTTTTTTTTTATTACACAAAATATTACAAATTGTTTGCAATCTATTGCAAATCAAGCAAAATGACATTTTTAAAATGTTATTACAAATGATAAAAAAAGTTAATTACAAATAAATTGACACCAAACTGGCTATGTTAGGCTAAAAAATATTACTCAAATAACAATATTTTGATTGATGAGGCAAACGAAAATACCGCTAACTTTGACGTATTATTTTTCATATAAACAAGTGAACAGAGAATCCCCAACACATAAAGAATTTTCGTTATAATGGAAACGGTCAAATTTATCTATAAGGCAAACGAAAATACCACTAACTTGACGTATTACTTTTCATATAAACAAGTAAACAGAGACCCCAACACAAAGAATTTTCGTTATAATGGAAACGGTCAAATTTATCTAAGAGACAAACGAAAATACCACTAACTTGACGTATTACTTTTCATATAAATGTGTGAACAGAGAGACCCCAACACATAAGAAATTTTTCGTTATAATGGAGACTGTCAAATTTATCTATGAGGCAAACGAAATACCACTAACTTGACGTATTACTTTCATATAAATAATGTGAACAGAGAGACCCCAACACATAAGAATTTTCGTTATAATGAAGGAAATGGTCAAATTTATCTATAATGGTATATGAAAATACACTTTAACTTGACGTATTACTTTTTCATATAAATGTGTGAACAGAGAGGACCCCATATTTACATAAGAATTTTCGTTATAATGGAGACTATCAAATTTATCTATGAGGCAAACAGAAAACACTAACTGACGTATTACTTTTCATATAAATGTGTGAACAGAGAGACCCAATACACATAAGAATTTTCTTTATACTGAAACGGTCCAATTTATCTATATGGTTATGAAAATACCACCAACTTGACGTATTACTTTTCATATATAAATGTGTGAACAGAGACCCAACACATAAGAATTTTCGTTATAATGGAGACTGTCAAATTTATCTATGGGGCAAACGAAAATACCACTAACTTGACGTATTACTTTTCATATAAATGTGTGAGCGAGACCCCCAACACAAAAATTTTCGTTATAATGGAAACGGTCAAATTTATCTTGATAGTATATGAAAATACCACTAACTTGACGTATTACTTTTCATATAAATGTGTGAACAGAGAGACCCCAACACATAGAATTTTCGTTATAATGGAAACGGTCAAATTTATCTTGATGGTATATGAAAATACAACTAACTTTACGTATTACTTTTCATATAAATGTGTGAACAGAGAGACCCTCAACACATAAGAATTTTCGTTATAATGGAAACAGGTCAAATTTATCTTCGATAGTATATGAAAATACCACTAACTTTACGTTACTTTTCATATATAAATGTCGTGAACAGAGAGACCCCCAACATAAAGATTTTTCGTTATAATGGAAACGGTCAAATTTATCTATGAGGCAAACGAAAATACCACTGACTTTACGTATTACTTTTCATATAAACAAGTGAACAGAGAGACCCCAACACATAAGAATTTTCGTTATAATGGAAACGGTCAAATTTATCTATGAGGCAAACGAAAATACCACTGACTTTACGTATTACTTTTCATATAAATGTGTGAACAGAGAGAGACCCCAACACATAAGAATTTTCGTTATAATGGAGGACTGTCAAATTTATCTATGAGGCAAACGAAAATACCACTAACTGACGTATTACTTTTCATATAAATGTGTGAACAGAGAGACCCCAACACATAAGAATTTTCGTTATAATGGAAACGGTCAAATTTATCTTGATGGTATATGAAAATACAACTAACTTTACGTATTACTTTTCATATAAATGTGTGAACAGAGAGACCCCAACACATAAGAATTTTCGTTATAATGGAAACGGTCAAATTTATCTTGATGGTATATGAAAATACAACTAACTTTACGTATTACTTTTCATATAAATGTGTGAACAGAGAGACCCCAACACATAAGAATTTTTCGTTATAATGGAAACGGTCAAATTTATCTTGATAGTATATGAAAAATACCACTAACTTTACGTACACTTTTCATATAAATGTGTGAACAGAGAGACCCCAACACATAAGAATTTTCGTTATAATGGAAACGGTCAAATTTATCTTGATGGTATATGAAAATACAACTAACTTTACGTATTACTTTTCATATAAATGTGTGAACAGAGAGACCCCAACACATAAGAATTTTCGTTATAATGGAAACGGTCAAATTTATCTATGAGGCAAACGAAAATACCACTAACTTGACGTATTACTTTTCATATAAACAAGTGAACAGAGACCCAACACATAAGAATTTTCGTTATAATGGAAACGGTCAAATTTATCTATGAGGCAAACGAAAATACCACTAACTTGACGTATTACTTTTCATATAAACAAGTGAACAGAGAGACCCCTAACACATAAGAATTTTCGTTATAATGGAAACAATCAAATTTATCTATGAGGCAAACGAAAATACCACTGACTTTACGTATTACTTTTCATATAAACAAGTGAACAGAGAGACCCCAACACATAAGAATTTTCGTTATAATGGAAACGGTCAAATTTATCTATGAGGCAAACGAAAATACCACTAACTTGACGTATTACTTTTCATATAAACAAGTGAACAGAGAGACCCCAACACATAAGAATTTTCGTTATAATGGAAACGGTCAAATTTATCTATGAGGCAAACGAAAATACCACTAACTTGACGTATTACTTTTCATATCAAATGGTAGTTTTTAACTAAGTAACATTGTTAAAAAAGTAAAAACTACAAATATAAAATAGATCGATACTTTAAAATGAAATGAAATGATAATTCAACACAACAAACAAATGTTAATTCTATTGATTTGGTATTATAATTTTATCATTTATTTATTTAATATTAAATCTCAAGGTAAATCACAAGCTTTTTCTATACATTTACACGCAAACCAGTCCTTTCGTCGATCGTGTCTCCAAAGGCCTGATGGTTGAATGTGATCGTGTACGGTCCAGGGTTCGTTGGATCGGGCATTTTCGTAGTGTTCACGATTTCAATTGTAAAGTAAATCACTTAAAATTGCAAGCATAAATTTCATAATTTGTGAGTTGATGATGATGATTTTCAACAAAAATATTTTCAATTTGACAAATTAAATGGATTGAATCAGGACTTGTTTTTCAGTTGACGATCATTTGATAATGATTAACATTTGGGTTACAAAATATGAATGCAAAACATAATAGATTTTCATTTCATTTTTGAGTTGGAAGAATCGTGGTGGAATTAGTTACATTTAATCGACCTTTCTGAAAACCAAAATTGTTAATGCAGAAATTCAAATGCCGTGTAAATGGAGGTAATAGATTTTTTAATGCGAAAATGTTGTCCTGCCTGTCGACTTGAAAAATGCTTTTCAATTGGAATGCAATGGAAAAGTCCAGCAAAATCAATCAAACAAAATGAAAACCTTTGGAAAATTCTCGAAATAGACCAAAGACCACCATCACCACAAGATGATCTTCAGTTGGAAATAATTAAAAATCCCAAATTTCAAATGCAACTCAATGCGTACGAGTGGGGTCACATTGAGGAGGTGCAAAAGGCAATTTCAATATTCAAGAATGAAAGTGACCTTCAAGTGATGGGCGAAGCGGAGACAACTGTGGACGCGTTCAATTTGTTCAGTAATTACGCTCGAAAAATTGTAAAATTCTGCAAGAATTTAACACCCTTCAAGCAACTGAATCAACACGACCAATTCTGTATATTGAAACGGTTTTACTTTGAAATTTGTGCCATTCGGTATGCTTTCTACTACAATGCACAACTGGACGTGGTCCCTATCATTGCGGTTTGTTTATTGATTGGATTTGATTAGACAATTTGTTACATTTTTGTTAAATAGAACGAAACCGGAAGTCAAGTGTTGCATTACACTTTCAACCGATATTTTGAAGATACAAACAATAGAAACATTGGAGTGGTTATCAAGGAATTTGTTCAAGGTCTGCATGCTCGAATGGAAAACGATTCAATTGTTAGAAATCTGGTTTGAATTATATTTACGAGTTATTTAATTGACTAATTCTATTTGTTTATCTTTAGTTAATTGCTCAATTATTGTTTAAACAGAGAGATGATGTAACTTGTCCTGAATTTTTGAGGTATGACTGAGATATTAACAAGTTATTAATGTCTTAATAAAAGAATATTTCTAGGTATCGTTATTATGTCTATTGTCATCTTTTGATGCGATATCTCGAAGCAAAATATCAAAATAGAGCCCAAGCTCAACGAAAATACGAATCATTGATGAGCTTTCTGAGCGCCAACATGAATGCGCTGAAGGATAGTTTGATTCAACTTCTCAATGGATTCAACCCTAATCAGGTTTCGCAAGTTTTGATGGAAGTTTTCAGTTATTAATTAATTTGTTATTTATTTGTTTAATTAATCACATATGTTTGAGTTCCTACTTTGTGTAAATTCATGTATATATTTTATCTGTCAAGAAGATTGAAATAAATAATTTATCTTTGCATCAATTTTTATGAAATCATCATGAGTTTGCCATATTGTAATAAATAATCGGAAATTAGTATTTTAATTTACAAACACAAATGTTACCTTCATAAAAGAGGCCTTTGAGATGAGTCCAAAATTGCCATACGTGAATCCATACCGATTGCATACATGAATAGACATAATTTGATTGCACAATGATCGTACATTGTCCATTTGATACGGCTTATGAACATATCAATTGATTTAACGTTATTCCAGGTTTGTAAATGATTTTGGTATAGTCTGCTTATTGATTTAAACTGTTTTAATAATACTGAATTACATTAAACAAACACATTTGTCTCAAGTTTATACTCTAAACCAGTTTAGGCATTTGCACTCTTCGTACAAAGTGGATAATGTACGAATAGGAATGGCATTATACATTTTTATATACTCTAGCTATACAAATAAAATTTCACTTGAATAACCTTCCAATAGTCTCTAAATGGCTTACTAAAATTAATTGGGCCATAGGGTCCTCCAGGTGGCGCTTTAGACAAAAATAAAATAATAAAATGTGCTCCTAAAGCGACACCTGGTGGACCCTGTGGTCCAATTTAATTTTAATTTTGTCTTTGGAAGAGTTTTGAAATCATATAGAAGTGAAATCCAATTTACCTCATGCCTTGATGAGTACTACACTCTGACATACTACACTTTGACTCTGTCAAATTCCGTTGTAAGAAAATTGTTGATTTTGCCATACTCCTTTGTCATCATTTTGTGTTCTTTGATCGCATTGAAGCATGTGTTGGCATAATGATTCATATTGAAATGTTAATATGAAAATTTTTAATATTTTTATCAATAATTGTTTCGGTATTGAGCATTGAGTGATAAATGTGATTGCTATGTACATTGTACACTGCACATCTCAATGTCGCAACTCTGGGGAAGATTATCATCATCATCAGCTACGTTCATGGCTGGTGCATTTCACTTTGCCAGTGATTTTGAATGACCATGAAAAGATAATAATCGAATGCCTACAGTAATACACACTGTACATGCAAATATGTACGACAAAAGACCTACTTGCAGGTTAAATTGACAAATTTCGGTCATTTCTCCCAAAAGTGTACTTCAGGGAGATATATCTCCTCCTTTAAAAAAGACACAAGACGATTAAGTTGTTTAAGATAACTAGTAAATGGGATTCATTTGAATTTGTCTTAAATTTGCCTTCGCACAAAACACACAGCTCCTTTTAATATATATATAAAGAAGCTGCTGAGCAAATTGTGATCAAAGTATACCACATAAAGTCTATATATCATCATTCGTAGCGCACTCAACTGTTTTTCAAATGACATTCAACATTGAGCCGTACTCTGCCACGGCTCTCCGTTTGGGTGAAGGTCCTCACTGGAGTCCCGAAGCGAAACAACTCTACTATGTGGACATGAACAGTGGAATTGTTGCTACAATTGACGACAACACTAAAGAGGTGAACGTACTGGTGAGTGAAAAGGGCAAAAACGTTAGTGCCGTTCTGCCGGTTGATGGAGATGTAAACAAAATTGTAGTCGCCAGCGGAACAGCGATATATCTGATCAATAGTGCCACAGGCGAGAAAACACTGCTCAATCAACTCGACAAAGAAGGTGTCCGCTTCAATGACGCAAAATGTGATCCCATGGGAAGACTTTGGATTGGAACAATGGGCGATGTGGTCGATTTTTCAACATTGAAACCAGAACTAGGTTGTTGATTACTGATTCTAAATGTTTATTAATATACATTATATCTATATGTTCTTCTAGGTTCATTGTATGTTCGAACTAGTGATGGCAAACTTGTGGAAAAGTTCGACAAAGTCACCCTGTCCAATGGCATTTGCTGGTCACCTGATGCAAAATCTCTGTACTATGTCGATAGCTCTAAAAAATTGATCTACAAGTTCGATTATGACCTCGCCACTGCTAACATTGATAATTGTACCATTTTGGTGGACATGAACAAAGATGACTCATTTGGGGCAAGTCCAGACGGAATGACCATTGATATTGATGGCAATCTATGGGTGGCATTGGTTGGGGGTGGCCGAGTGGTCAACATTGATGCCAAATCAGGCCAAATTATTCATTCGATCCATTTTCCCACTTCTCTGATCAGTTCTGTTTGTTTTGGTGGACCAAACCTCGATCAACTGTTTGTCACTTCGATGAGTGATTATCTAGATAAAGAGCAACTCAGCAAAGAACCACTGGCTGGGTTCATCTTTAAAGTTACATCAAACAACTCAAATTTCAAAGGTTTTAAGGCCAATTTTGCTTTGAAGCTCTGATTATGCTTTGACCAAGTTTGATGTGTCATGTCAAGGCTATTAGATGTTAAATCAATTACAAATAAAGTGTAATGTCTGAAACTAACTATTATGCAAGAGAGTCAACAACAAAAAGCATCCTATTCACGACCCCCCAACTGGTGGATAAGATCCATCAACCCATCCAGGGAATCTCAGCGAGCTAATAATCATAAAATGATCGATCTTATTGAATTTTTAGGTCAAAGTTAAATGACTTTTGTTGAGTGTGATATTTGGTTGTATCCAAGCAAGCCAATCACCATCGAACCACACTGATCAAGCAACAATGTCTCATTGGTTCGTCAATCACAATTGCACTATGCAATGATATGATCAATGAACATTGCCATAAATGCAATGACTTATTTATAGGTGGAGTAGCACAAACATTTACAGACATTTTGAAACGGGAAAAGCACTCAAACTAATATCCGAAACTATCATTTACAGAAATCCGTGCCATAATTTCATGACATGTCCCGATTGACCAATTTCAAATTATTACACTCGTTTCGATTCAACAAAAGAACATTTAGGTTTATTATGGTAATACTCAGACACAGAACATTGTGAGAAACAAATTGGGAAATATTAATGAGAGAAAAAAGGAAATGCATTAAAAATGAATGCTCTGGCAGATGTTACAAGTAAAGTCGATTCAACTCTGCCATCACTCGTCCACCACCACTCGAACATATTCGTTCGGATTCCGTTTATCGGAGACAGCTGCACTGGTCGATGCAATCGCAAGCAACGAGACACGATTGTCAGTTTGAAATGGCTCGAGATTGATTTGTTGGTTGTTGTTTGTTTGTGCCGATTGTGCTGAAGTGTTGTCCTGCTCGGTAGTGTCCAAATTGGGGAGAAGAGAAGATTGCTCGGAAATGTGTTGGGATTGGTGTTGATTTGGTACATTGTAGAGTGGAATGGAGACAGAATGACCAGAGGGAAAGGTCACATCGGCAATACATTGACAGGTTGTGGCTGCACTGAACTCGGTCCGCAAAGGTGGCGGTATGCCTTCGATGAAACTGGTTGCCATTGTCACAACTTCATTTGGTGGATTGTGTTGATGAGCAGACCCGCAGGGGGTGTAGGTGGTCTCGACCCGCCAGTGTTGATATCTTCCTTCAGTGCGAATGCACTCGACCACAGCAGACCGAACCAGCGAGGCCAACTCGACTTTGAATGTGTCCAGTCTGCTGTCCACAGTCGAGTCCACATGCGAGTGCAGTGATGTCTTCAGGTCAGCAGCTGTGGCATCGACTCGGGTGGAGAGGTGAGACAGAAAGGGATTCATTTTGAGTGAGGAAAAGTAGAAGTAGAAACGAGTTCACTTTGGAAGGCAACAACACACAGAGGAGAGTGTGTTCATGTAAACACGTGAGAACTGTGCTCTCACTCTCAACTATCGATGGTGTGACATGCTGCATTACCTCTCACTCTCACACGGCAACACAACAACAAACAGTCGCACTTTCGCACTTTTTTGTTTGCTAGAGTCTATAGACAGCACCTTTCGTCACCTCGTTTTGTGTTGTCATATTCACTTTTCGCTATTTTCTCTGTTGCTTATCTCTCCTCATCTCTACATTCGTCAATTCTCATCTACGGAGAAATGAATCGTCACGCATCTGCAGGCAACGACGAGACAACTTCTCGATCACATCACGAGTTACAAGAGGAAATCGCTCAACTTGTGGACCGTGAACGAGTGCTGCGATGTGAAAATGATCAATTACGAGCACAACTGGTGGAGATGAAGGAACAAGAGAAGAAGAAATATGATGATTTGATGGTGCAGTATAACATGAAACGAGAATATGAAGATGATGGTGAGTTTGGTTCGGTTGTTTGTATTTGACTTTATTTACATTTGTTGATATTTTCACAGGCACAGCAGCCAACCAAGTGACTGTCAAAACTGAATCGGATGATGAAGATGTGAAGCCAGATATCAAGGTGGAAATAAAAGAGGAAGATGACGAAGAGGATCATGACATTTTCATCAAACAGGAATTTGTGTCTGCATACATCAAAACCGAATCGAGTGATGTGAAGATAGAAATTAAAGAAGAAATAAAGAAGGAGGAAGATGAAGATGATCGTGGAGGATGTGACCTACGTTTGGTGAAGAAAGAAGTGGTGAGTGATGATGATAACTCGATGCAACTCGATGATCCACTCAATGTTGATGAAGTTCAGCCCAATTTGAATCAACCAATGGATACCTCATCACGTGATCAACTCAACACCCCAACCAACTTTGAGCTGTCTCCATCAGCCAACTGCCAAATGCAACTGACCAACAGCTCACAGATTGAACAAAGTGTTGACCAACAAGTGGACAAAGCTGATCACGAGCCTAACGAGCCAGCCAATCACGGCCACAACCAATGGCCAACTACGAAACAGTCACAAAGTCGCACACGAAAACGCACAGCCATGACAAGCGGCCAAGTGTCCATGAATGGTCCCATGACCAACTCGAAGCGAACTCGAGTGGAGACAGACTTGCACCGCACAGAGACCGTCCAGGAAGTGAGTTCTGCAGTGGCACTTGACCAGAGGGAAGGGGACGAACAAAATGGAGGAGGAGGAGGTTTGGGACAAATTGAAGACGATGACGATGAAACCGAGTTGGGTGAGGAAGAAGGTGGACATTACAAGATTGAGATTGTCAAGTTGAAGTGCACTGAGGATGGCTGTGAGGATGAGGTTGCTGACACTGACAAGTTACACGATCACTTGCGAAGTAAACATCGAATATCGCCTTTTCGATGTTTGGCTGAAGGATGTTTGGGACGGTTTGAGCAATGGTGAGTGTGGTGTGGTGGTGTTGACTTGGTTTAATTGATTTGTTTTGTAGGATTGAACTAGGCAATCATGTTCAGAACAACCATTCGAACATCTCCACCTGGTCATGTGCTCACTGCACCAAGTCATTCAAGTCTCAGAGACATTTGTATCTGCATCTACATCACTATCACTTCGAAGGTCAATTCAAGTGTGGCTATGTTGGTTGTCACTATGATCGAGTGGCCACACTTCGATCTGAAATAAAGAATCATCAGAAATCAGTCCATCCCAAGACAACAAACCCAACAATGTTCACTTGTCAGTTCAACAACTGTGGCAAGTCATTCATCCGCAAGGACCACTTTAATCGCCACCAACAAAGTCACACAGGTGTCAAACCTTTTCGTTGTGGATGGACTGGTTGCGGAAAATCGTTCACCCTAAAGCATCATCTCAACGATCACCAACGAATTCACCAAAAAGTGAAACCTTTCAAATGTACCTGGGACATGTGTGGCTATGCTTCAACAAATCAGAGTCATGTAATCACACACATCCGCACTCAACATTTCCATCTCCCAGTAAGCCAGAAGGAACAGCGTCAACTTGGCATCGAGGACAATCGCAACCCTCGTGACTATCTCCTGAAGGAACACCACAACTCACCAATCTGACCACTCACCAGCACCCGATCACAGTCAACTGTCAACCCAACTCCACATCTCACAACATTCTCCACACAGACCACACATTTAATTTGTTTCTCACTATTTGCAACATTCACAATTCAATAAATGACTGCTTCTATTATTTGACATATTATTCGTATAAACCAAGTTTCTTTTCAACTGTTCAACAAACTTGTCCAATCACCAATCATTGTTTGCTTATGACACAATGCCATCTTGTAAGTGTATGATTTGTTGACATGTACAATTATGGTGATGGTTATGGCCATAACTTGCATAACTTTGTTATGGGTCATTGTGATGATATGGCTGCTTAGCATTGTTAGGTTTGCATGCATGCCCACTTGAATATACTTTGAACACTGAACTTGAACACTGCAATCTGTAATCAAATCAATAAAACTCATTTAGCTTCTTTTAACCAGAAAACAAAGATTTCAATCCAATATCGGGCATTACTCGTGAACTCGTTTTTTAAATACCGAATTAGTCCTCGTTACCCGTGTAGTGAACGAGCAAAACTTTAATTGTGTGCTATGTATTGCTTTAATGAGACTTCTTTTTCGCATTTGGGGAAAGGGTGGACGATGTCCATGGATATAAGTACCTTGGAATCTTGGAGGATTCAAGAAATGTGATAAACGAAGACAATAAAAACTTGATCGAAGAAAAAATCTATCGACGAGTTGAAGCGATATGTGGAACTAAGTTGAATGCGAGAAACCTCTTCAGGGCGATTAACGAGTTCGCAATTTCAGCCATCAACTATTATGTGGGCATCATCGACTATGGTCCGAGTGAGTTGGAGAGGATCGACGTTCGAATACGACAAATTCTGGCCGACCACCACATCACACAACGCGCAGCAAACATCGAACGACTATACCTTAGCCGCTCAGAACTCGGGCGCGGACTGGACAACGTTAAAGAAAAGGCTGAAAGACTACTTCTTGGTCTAAGCGATCATCTGGAAAAAGACCGAACTGAGGTGTTGGAGATTGAGAACAGGTTGGCTACACATCTCAGCATGATCAGACAGTACATCACCACCAAGTACCAGATGGAGGAGAGCAACCAGGTTGATGTAGTGGCCTTGAAAACGACTCAGAAGTTGGCTCGATTGGACAGAATTAAGGAGAAGCAGATGCATGGCATCCTATTCGAGAACGAGGAGGAACACATTGACATGCGTCAATCTTCATTGTGGCTCCGAAAAGACAACATCTCACCGCAAGAAGAAGGCATGCTGTGCAAGCTACAAGACCGTAATCTCCTATATGGCCAGCGAACATGTCCCCATTGCAAACAAGCCAACATGACTGTGGAACACCTGGCAACCAAGTGTGGTCGAATGCTGGACTTCTCTTACAAAAAACGCCACAATTTGGTCGTCCGATGTGTACACTTCATGTTCGCTAAGAAGTATGGCCTAAGCAAAAACAAAAGACTCAAGAGGTATAAGGTCGAAAATGTCATCTCGAACGATCGGGTGCGGATCAAGTCTGACATTGCGATTTCCACCGATAACCGAATTGAACACAACAAGCCCGACCTGATGATCCACGACCTCAAAACTAATGAGATCACGCTCGTCGAGGTGGGTATTACCAACAAGCGAATTTTGCCCACAACCGAAGCAACAAAGGCCCACAAATACGAATTCCTTGCCAACGAACTGAAAATGATGTTTCGTGGTGCCAAAGTGAATCAAATACCGCTAGTCATCACGTGGGACGGTCTCGTTACACGATATTTTCGAAACTACATGAAACACCTGGGTGTTTCGGAGAAGCTTCAAGCATATATGCAAACTATTGTGATTAAAAGTACCTGTGAGAGCATCGTCGCCGATGCAAAAAAAGATTTTTACTATCAAATGAATGACGACGAATTTGATAATCTATTTAATTGAATCGGCCCTATGTATATGATTTTCCTTCACTAATAAAGTTTACACAATGAGACTTCTTTTGTTTTAAGATTCGAGTTTACTAATAACTTTATATTATTTAATTGTTGTTATTAAAAGAATTCAAATTGAAATCGTCAAAAGCTCAAATCACCGTTTACGTTGACAATCGCGCCTTGCAAGTTAGCATTTGACATATTCACAGTTGCAGAGCCAGATAGATTGTTCACTACGATAGATTTGCTGTCGGGGCTGGTGAGTTTCGTTTTGTAGATTTTTCTATCTTGTAAAACCCATAACTACGTATATTTCGATATGCATATGCATGCATTTCGAGATTAGTACATTAGTAAACAATCACAAATCTTTACTCGCTTCACTCCATCCATTTGAGAACAATCTCAGACAGAATGGTTCAATTTGTTTGTTGAATGCAGGAAAGTGGTCCGACTGAATGAAGTAGGGCTGCACAACATCACCCTCACTGAACAGCTCATTAAACTTCTCCACAGTCCAGGTGTGTACTAGGTCACGTCATGCGAAAGTCAAGTCTTTATTTTGCTTAGGTCTGGGTCTAAATCTCTTCATACCATGCCAAAAGAGAATCCCCACGCAACGGAAGGTCATAGGTTGCAACAAAAACTTTGCACTGATTCGATGAATTTTAAAGGGGAAAAAGATAGGGATTTGGAGTACATTGTGTAAATGTTCATTTTTCGAGCGATTTGGAGTAGTAAACTCGCTCCAAAAATACCACAGGCTTGTTCAGCACAAAATTCTGAATAAAATAGACCTTTTCCCAATTCTCTCAGGTGGTTCCTGGTAGGGCTCTGGGCGCCATGAAAAGTGACTATAGTGTGAATCTATTGTTTTTCATTATACGCCATTTGCTATCTACTAATTATTTACCCAAACCCATGCTTATTTGGTATCAAAATTATCATAATGTCAAGGGAGAATCTGATGACGCAATCGTAATTTGAACCCAAAGTACCAGAATAAATCAAGAATTGGGCGTCATTTTGAATTGGACCATGATGGGTGTCTAAACGCTCGTAATGGGTTGAATATCATAGAAAAACTTAAATATTCTGTTCCTAAATATTTTTTAATTGTCCAAAGCACCATAAATTTTAAAATCAAACTGATGAGTTATAATCAATATTGCATAGTCTTCAATATATTACATGACTTACAGTGAAAAAATAACTAAATGAATTTAATAAGTAGATTCCATTTACCAAGTTGCCTTTCTTATACAAAGAAATGATTGTTTACTTTAAAAATAACGCATGAAACATAGATTTGAATGATTCACGCTATGATCACGTTATATGTGTTAGCGTGAATATGTGAAAAAAGGAAAAATTATATAAACTAACTAGTGAATTTATATAAATACGTAAGTTAGTATGATTTGTCTTTTTATAGCATTACATTTACGTAAATTTATATATTCACTCATTTTTAACCGAGTATTTATAAAATTACTTAACCCAGTCAGTGAATATGTGTTTGCAAAATAATTTAATTTATTAAAGCTACTTATTCGAACTGCTCAGACTCTCATGACACATAGAATTGCACAATTTTTCATTTTCTCTGCACAAACGCACTATCTGCATTTTTGATTGATAACTGTTTTGTATATGTTGTTCAACTGAAATCTTCATTAATATAATGTAAATCTTTCATTTCTGAAATTGAGCCAGATATTGTTTTAACTACATTAGTTGAATTTATAATCGCAGTTTATGCAGCAACTTATTTTAAGATTAAGTTGAACCCATACTCTACATCAGCACCAGTTTTATTTCATCAAATCATTTTGTTGACCAAGAAAGTTTTCGATAAATGTCCAGATCAAGACTTTGCGGATAAAGCGAAACAGAATGTTTTTGATACATTAAATAATAATTCTTATTGGGCTCATCCTGAAAACTGCAATGTTGGCGAGCGAAAATTCAAAAATAACAATGACAATACTGGAAAAGTTATTGAAGTTCCTCACGATTACAAGCAACAAATAGCTAAATATTTCGAAGGATTGTAATTGGGCCACTTAATATGATATATCTTAAATATATAATGCTGTAATGTAAAATAAACACAAATCAAATCTATAAAATTTAATTAATCTACTTGCCCCTAAAATAATAAATCTGTAATTAAAGTGAACAAATGACAACTTTTAGTTGATTCAAATGGAAAATTTTCTACATAGAGCAGGCGCCGTGGCTTCGTTATAATGTATTCTAGTGCCCTGGATAATTTCAGATATCACAATATTTTCAGTGTTTTATGTGTTTTTCTTGATATGCAAGTTAATGTGAGAGTTCAGACTCTCAACGTTACTAAATTCAAAATGACGCCCATTTCTCGATTTATTCTGGTAATCTGGATAATTCCAGATATCATAAGACACTATATCTAAACGTTTCCCTTTATATACAAGTTATTACGAGCATTCAGACACCCAACATAGATAAATTCAAAATGACGCCCAATTCTGGATTTATTCTGGTACTTTGGATTCAAATGAAGATTGCGTCATCGGATTCTCCGTGACATTATGAGAATTTTGATACCAAATATGCATGGGTTTGGGTAAATAATTAGTAGATAACAAATGGCGTTTAATGAAAAACAATAGATTCCCACTTTGGTCACTTTTCATGACGCCCAGAGCCCACCAGGAACCACCTGAGAGAATTGGGAAAAGACATATTTTATTCAGAATTTTGTTCTGAACAAGCCTGTGGTATTTTTGGAGCGAGTTTACTACTCTAAATCGTTCGAAAATGGACATTTTCACAATGTACTCCAAATCCCTATCTTTTTCCCCTTTAAATTTAATCGAATCAGTGCAAAGTTTTGTCGCAACCTATGACTTCCCCGTTGCGCGGGAATCTCTTTTGGCATGGTATAGAAGAGATTTAGACCCAGACCTAAGCAAAATAAAGACTTGACTTTCGCATGACGTGACCTAGTGTGCACCACGGTAGTGACCTTGTTAGCACAATCGAATCGACTCGTGTCCACCTCCTTGTTCGTGATCACATTGAAAAGGATCAAGTTTTTTTCAGCAATAAAAAATATTGTTTTTCGCAATAGTAAAATATCGATTTCGACAATAGTGCATTTAACAATAGTAACTTCTTTTTCTGCAATAAAAATATCGTTTTCAACAATAAAATGTTTTTTCTCGCAATAAGATAAAAGTAACGATATTTGTGCAGGGGCATTTGTTTTGATTGTGCACCGCTGTACAGTCTGTGTACTAACCTCTAACAGAACACATGTAGCACATTGTAGCTGCAGAACAGTGCTAACCAATTGTGTGCTAGTTGTTGATTTTGGTGATTTGATTGTTTTGTTTTGATCAAAATGGATACATCATTCATCTCTCAATCCTCCCAAATCGTGCCTCGTTATTTTTCTGACGAAAACTCATCAAGTGACCAAGAAAATTCGCCACCATTGAAACGTATACGTCGTACTATTGATTATGAAACACAACAAACATTCGCAAGTGTAATCGAAGCTAGAAAGTTTATTACAGATCAAAAAAGCCTGGTTATCTAAATGTATTTCAAATTCGTGTGAAGGTACAAAAGAGATTTTCCTTTGTAAATTTTCTACAAAATGCTCTGCTCGCCGTTGTATTTTTTTCTCCAAGTAATTCAAGCGAAAGTCATGTACAAGCGAGTGTTTATGATCATGATCACCAGCCGCGTGATATTCAAGGAATTCTTTTCGAAACCAAAAATAAAATAAATGAAATATTTAAAGGAGGTACAAGAAAACCTAAAGCAGTTTTAGAAAAATTAAGAAGTGAAAATATAATTTGTCCGACTAAAACTCAACTCAATCGACATTTGAATAATTTAAGAAGAGAAGAAGGACCGCCTGTTTTATCAATGTCCCAGTTAGAACAGATCATAAACGAATCTCCTACATTTGATCAAGTCCTTGAAGACGATTGTTTTGTGTTAAATTCATATTTCAACTACGAAACCAAACGTTTTGGTGTAATGTGGTCAACTAAAAGGCTTATCTCGAATATGACAAAGTCTAACTCTCTCAACTGTGACGCAACTTACAAACTAAATTATCTTGGATTTCCGGTACTAATTGTCGGAACTACAGACAAGCGACGTCATTTCCACCCCTTTGGACTGGCCTTGGTTACAAATGAAGATTGTGAAGGGATTTTCTTTTCTTTTTTGAATCTTTATTGATAGCAAATCATAATTATAAACCAACTATCCTTATTGCTGATGCAGCTGTTTCTATCACGAATGCTTTTGAAAAAGTATTTGGAAAAAATTACATTCGAATTTTTTGTTGGTTTCATGTAAAGAAGAATCTTGATAAAGCCTTAAAAGGTGTTCCAAAAGCAAAACAGAAACTACTTCAAATCGATTTGTCCAAACTACAACTAGCAGGAAGTCTTGAAGAATTTAACAATGCATCGCAATGTTTTCTAACTAAATGGTCAAAAGATAAAGATTTTGATGAATTTGTCCGTTACTTTGAAGCTGAGTACATTGAACAACGGTTCAACTGGTTTGAAGGGGCTGCGCCGGGATACCCTTCAACAAACAATGCCTTAGAATCCACAAATTCAGTGATCAAAACTGAATATACTCTGAGAGAGCGCCTTCCTATTCGTCAGTTCATTCAGATTGCTAATAAGATCGTCTACGAATGGTCAACTGAACGTGATCCTGTTCACAAATCAGCAAAACTATTCAACACAGTTCCTGAGTTAACAACCGCACTCCAATCGCAAGCTTATGCATATGCCAAGTCGGATATTCAAATTAAAACAAGAAGAATGACGGAAAACTTGAGTATGTACTTTTTTTCCCCTCATTTATGAGCAAACATAAAGTCATTAAAGAAGAAGAAATAAATTCGTATTTAAAGAAGACAAGAAATTTCCAATTCAAAAGTTTTGATTCGTATATTTCGTTCAAAGTAGTGTTCGCACACGAGTACTCGTACCCGGGTACGAGTACCCGGTAATCGCCATATTTTCAATGTACTCGTTACCCGGTTTTTGAGTAACCATTTCCCGGGTAATTGTAAATGTGAAATTTTGTTGAAAACTTAACATATTAAGACATTGAGTTTTATTTTTATTATTTCATTATTGCGAATGATTAAAAATGAAAAGCGCGATACCCCAAAGAACTACGAGTGAAGGAGTTGATTGATTGGAATTGTTATATTTGAACTCGTTTTCCTTGTTTTAACCTGAAAACAAAAATTTCTATAAATACCGGGTATTACCCGTTTTTATCTAACGAACTAGTACTCGTTACCCGGGTAATGGAAAATGACGGGTATTTGCGATCACTAGTTCAAAGAAAGAATGTGGGTTGTTAACTTTGATAGTGTGAATTGGATTGGTAATTCGAGTTGCACCTGCAGGGATTTTCATAAAACATTTATGTGCAAGCACATCATGGCAATCGCAATCATTAATCGATTATTAGAAGTGACAGCTGAAGGCAAACCTGATGCATCTTTAAGTCGAAAAAGACCAAGAGGAAGACCAAAGAAGTCAACCAAAGCTTTGGTTCGTGACTAAACTTTCTGTATTTTTATTAGAATATTCTTAAATAGACTTTGATTTGACTAATTCACATAGGAACATTTTATGAACTGTAATTATCTTAAACTAACGATTATTGTAAAAATAAACATTTTTATTGTCATATAAAACATTTTAATTGCACTTGAAAATCAACACTATTACGAAAGTCACTATTGTCAAAATACAATATTTTTATTGCACAAATAAATACAAGCCGTTATTATTGTGCGTTTTGTTGCGCACAGACAAGTTTGCCATAAACATGGAAAACGCCCAAACTACTAAAGGTAAAGTTTGTTGTTTAGTTGTAATTTCTAGCTAAAATTGCGATTCAAAACTACAGGTTCTACGCCTTATCAAGGCAAACGACGCTGTTTCGGTGAGTACCAGTGTTCCTCATGTGGAGCGCAAGTGGAAGTCGGGCAATTCGTGGGCCAACACGGGTCAGATGTGCAAGTTCTGTAACATTATGGTCCATGCCACTGCACCGCTCACCGACGTAAGCCAATGCACATTGAGCTGTGCTTGTCTATAGATTTAGTGATAACTTGTTTGGCGTATTCAGAAAATGTCCACTGAACGATATAAACAAACGATAATCTTATGATAAGATTCTTATCTATACCTTCTGTTTGTCTACTGAACGAAAACATTATGCGCAGTACGCATTGCGCAGCATATTCTTTCCGGCAATTTTGTTGACACCTTTTGGTACATTTGGGCATACGGATTGCAACCTGTTTACATAATAATCTCATCTACATTGTACAACAAAGCACGAGTACATGTATACAAAATTCCAAATAAATCACAATAAAATCTTATCACTCAAGTATATACAGACTATGACTCATTCTACGTATACGTAAATTTAACGCTAATTTTGTCACAAAACAATATACAACACAAGATAAGACTTCCGTTTTGGGTTAAAACTCGGTACACTTTTTTGGCTTTGGAAGCAGTTTGCGGTGAGAAAAGATTAGATTTTGTTTATTGTGTACAATGTAAATTGTATATAAATTGAGCACAACATTTTTGTGTATTTGTGCAATCCAAATTGTTTATGTGTCTACAAACATGGATTGGGAAGATAGTTTTCAAGTGAAACGTGAAGGTTTAGTTGTTTTGTCTTTTTAGTGCAAATTGTTTTTACGACTATTCTCTAGACTCGTTCATTCTAGTTAAGCCCAACGAACGATGTTTCGGCGAATTTCGCTGTCCAACTTGTGGCCGCCGATGGATGTCTGGCAATTCGTGGGCCAACAGTGGACAAAAGTGTCAACGGTGTAACATTGTAGTAATGCCGAGCAATTTGAAGCCACTGGAAAAGCCTGATGGAGTGGTGGACAAGCGTGATCCAAGTAAACAGCATCCTCAACATTTGTGTGAAAAGTGCAAACAGTTGGGACGTTACTGTGGAGTACGATCATTTTACTTTTGAGGTGGATTTAGATTACATTTTGAATAAAGAATTTGATTAAGTGATTTTCACTTTAGTCACATGAGAAAAAGAAAAATGATATTTTCTGTATAAGATATGAGATCATGAGTTACGAAAGACTTTGGAAATTGACAAATTGGCAAAAGGTCACGTTATTAAAGAGTTTTCAGTTTATCCTCTACAGCCAAATAAGTCAGAGTGAATCCTTTACTATGAATTGATTCATCTGTCCTGAATCGTACCAACACAGAATCTCCATTCGAAATCACAGCTTCAGGAACCTTATTCCACAAAATCGTCCCAATGAATTCCATCGTTGTATCCATCAAATATCTCAACAAAAATCAACAAAACGTTGGTCCGTTATGGATAATGTGATTGTGTCAATAAATTGTGATTGTCTTCGTGACAAATGACAACAACAAGAACAAGCAAAAAAGCTTACGCCGGGAAATATTCGGAGTGACACGGTGCCGCTGTGTGGGCGCATGGGATGCTACGATCATACTAGAGGCCCGATTACACGCCTCTATACACGCGCGATGTGCATGAGCACCAACAGGACGGTCACCGTTGTGTGCTGTCACCCGACACGATGCTGCCTAACTTGCTGCCCCAGTGACATGACAAGTCAGACCACTGCACCGCTCACCGACGTAAGCCAATGCACATTGTCCTGTGCTTGTCTATAGCTTTTAGTGATAGATTGGGTGGCGTATTCAGAAAATGTTCAACTGAACAATAAAAACAAACGATAATAACTTGATAAGATTCTTATCTATACTTCTGTTTATCTATTGAACGAAAAAACATTATGCGCAGTACGCATTGCGCAGTATTATACTGGAAGTATCTTTTCCGGTGATTTTGTTAACAGCTTCTGGCACATTTGGGCACTGATTGCAACCTGTTTGTACATTGTCCAATCTCGTGTACAACAAAGCACGAGTACATGTACAAAATTGCAAATAAATCACAATAAAATCTTATCACTTAAGTGCATACAGAGTCTCAGACTGTATTACAGGCTAGGGGCGTACTTAATCCGTGATCAAGAAAATCGACTTTTGAACTCACCCATCCCCCATGTGATCAGGTCGTGATAAAAGGCCAACCCCTAGACATACTCTGTAATCAA
This sequence comes from Rhizoglyphus robini, assembly GCA_023373905.1. Classification (NCBI taxonomy): domain Eukaryota; kingdom Metazoa; phylum Arthropoda; class Arachnida; order Sarcoptiformes; family Acaridae; genus Rhizoglyphus; species Rhizoglyphus robini. The sequence goes on from JAKIJQ010000434.1 coordinate 33,563, forward strand.
GCGGTATTTCTATGCATTCCAATAAATAAGCCATTTAAAGAATAGCATATAAATTTAAATCCAAAATTGGCATTCAAGTAAAAACAAAACCAAATCAATCATATATGATCAAACTGACTGTTGTTCGTATCGTCAATGTCAGTGTCGTCTTCTAATCGGAAATATGATGATTGGAAGACTCATTGACATCTCCACGCTGATCATCACCAAATTCTTCGAAAACAAGAGCAAAATTATTTCTATTTTAAGAAAATTTCCTTTTAAAATATGCGCTGGATTTTATCTTACCCCTCACTTTTGGTGATCAATGTGTGATCATTTGTCAAACCCCCTTCCCTCCAACCCTTGATCACGTGATTAAAGTACGCCCCCTAATATGACTCATTCTACGTATACGTAAATTTAACGTTAATTTTGTCACAAAACAATATACAACACAAGATAAGACTTCCGTTTTGGGTTAAATGTCGGTAAGCCTTATTGACTTTGATAATGTTTTACAAATTGAGAAAAAAGATTGATATGTGTTTTATTACATAAATTGTGTATATAAATAGAGTCACATTTTGTTGTAATTTTGCAATTCAATTTTGATATCTATAAAATCATGGATTGGTCCCAAGTTGATTGTGAAGGTAAATAATTTAAAATCAAATTGTTTTTATAACTTTTTCTCATTTCTCATGCATTTTAGTTAAGAGCAACGAACGAGGTTTAGGCGAATTTCGCTGTCCAAATTGTGGCCACCCATTGATGTCGGGCAATTCGTGGGCCAACAGTGGACAAAAGGTGTCAACATTGTGGTACACCAATTTCTGTCAACCAATTTGAAAAGCACTGGAAAATAAGAGATGGAGTAGTGGACAATTATGATCCAAGTAAACATCATCCTCAACATTTGAAACATTGTGAAAAGTGCAAACAATTAGGACGTTTATTGTGGAGTACGATCATTTTTACTTTTGATGTGAATTTAGATTACATTTTGAATAAATAATTTGGTGAATTTAGCGATTTTCACTTTAGTCACGTGAGAAAAAGTAAAATAATTTTCTATATAAGATATGAGATCATAAGTTACGGAAGACTTTTGAAATTGGCAAAGTGATAAAAGGCAAAGGTGTTATTAAAAAATATTCCGTTTATCCTCTACAGCCAAATAAGTAAGAGTGAATCCTTTACTATGAATTGATTCATCTGTCCGGAATCGTACCAAAACAGAATCTCCATTCGAAATCAATCCCTCCGGAACCTTATTCCCACAGAACCGTCCCAGTGAATTCTCATCATTGTATCCATCGAATATCTCAACATAATCACCCGAACAGCCTTTCGAGTGTTCCAACTCAAACGTAAAGAATTTCAAATATATTTTCCAATTCTTTTCTTTTGTTTCAATTTTCCATTCACAATTCTGTTTCCCTTCGTAATTCTCCTCTCCGTACTTTGCATGCGAGTACAAATGTTCGAGTGAACCATTTGCCACGAGTCTCCCGCCACAAATTGTCGAATAGTGCGCTTTGAATCCTTTTGCCTGGATCGAAGAATCCGTTTTGAAGTGCATTGATGCTCTGTTCATAGATGACGTTATCGTGTATGGTAATCTACTTCCGCAAAAACGTCCCAATTGTTCAAGATTTGATCCTGAATCGAGAATAGTAACGAAATCACGAGTACATTCCTGAGAATATTCTAAATCAAATTCTATGAATCTCAACTGAATTCTATGTCCGGGCATTGCGGTAAAGTACCAGAAGCATTCCAAATTGTTTGTATAATTTTCAGGATAATTTGGACTCAGAACTTCTGCAGAAGAACTGGTAATAAGATGCGAACAACTTCTCTCTACACAATCGTGACCATTTTCGTGTAACGTAAAACCATTCTCACATTCACAGAAATAAGATCCAGAACCAGAATTTTGACAGATTTGTTCACATTTGTTATCGAGTGTGCATGCGTCCTCCTTCTGTACATGCGCAATACATCTCTTCCCATCCATATCAAGATTAAATCCACTTTTACATTCGCATCTATATCCACCCAACAGGTTCACGCACTCATGTTCGCATCCATGATCGTAACTTTTAGTTGTACATTCATTGAAATCTGATGTAAAAGTGGCAGAGAATCCAGCTTTGTTCCCGGAACTATCTGATGAAAATTTTAGGTAGAGACTATTTCCACTTGAGTGGATTTGTTCAGGAAGTTGATGACTACATAATTTTCTTATTAACGAACTATTTTCTGTAGATCCATCTCTAATTTCGAGATAATCAAACTGACAGTTATCGGAATTTTCAATTTCAAATGTTTGAAATTGAAGAACAATTTGATGATTGCTTTTTGGAGAAATTATCTTCCAAACGCAATTCTGGTTGGGACGATATTCGTCGGGGTAGTTTGGACTTTGGAGGATTCCTTTTTCAGCTTGGATTTCACCTCCACATATTACTTGATAGGTAGCGTTGAATCCTCGATAGATTCTTTGGTTTTGATTCTGGTTAGGATTCAGGTTAAGAATCTGGTTTAGTAAAGGATTCAAGACATAAGTAATCAACAATCTAGGTCCAGTTGAGATAATCGGAAACGGAATTTCACCTTCTCCACAAAACCTTCCCAGTAATGTCGATTTGAACCAATAACCATCTCGTACTTCCAAGAATCCATTCTCACATCCATTCGATTCTGGAATATCAATTTCACCAATTCGCAGGACAATTCGCTCTCCATCAGTTGCAGTTAGGCGCCATTCGCAATTTGAATTTTGAGATTCTTTTGAGATTTGAATTTTGAAATTTTATAATTTGGTGAATGGATTCTACCGTTCGCATCCTGAATCGTCCGTCCACAAACTGGACAATTGTAAAGTAAATTAGCCTGTGCAATGTCTCCCTTGCTCAAGCCCAGCCGTTGACCAATTTGAGGTCGAATTCTGGTTACAGGATCTTCTAATGCTTCGATTGTATCAAGTTGAGGATTCTTAGCAAAAGTATTTCTCGAGTAATGCATAATACTGTCGTGATCGTACGGTTGTCCGTGCGAATTCACTTCCTCATCACTTAATTTAGCGAAATTCTTCACTTGATCATCGAGAATATTCTCCTCGATTATTCGAACATGTTCATCTCTGTCTGGTCGTGTATGTTCATGCGAAAAGCCAATCACGTGACCCAACTCGTGCACCACAATGCCAAATTGATCACAATTTTTCCCAATCGAAATCCACTGTGGTCCAATGCCCAATTTTCCGACATTTGAGTAACAACCACCACCGAATCGTTCAGTGAAAACTATATAATTTCGATGTTCAGTAGTTCGTTCAACAAACCGAATACACGTATGATGCTCCCAATGACGCATTGCTCGTTTGAAGAGTGCTCGATGAGCAGCAGAAAAGCGGGACTCAATTCTGTACGGGACAATTCCGTGATCCCAAAGAAGTTCTTTGCGGGAAGTGGCCGCACGGCTCGTGATTCGATGATGATGAATTGGCATTTTTGGAATATGAGAATTTGATATTGAAATTAACTTTTCTTGACTCGATTTGGTGAAACATGTGCACAACAAACAGCAACAAAACACAAAACACAAATAAAAGAAGAAAATTTTGAGCATTTTCAGACACTTGACACACAACTTTATACAAGTGAATACGAAATTGGAAAAAAACACAAACTCAAATGTAAAAGGACGATAAGACGAATAAGTCAATATTTGCACTCTCTGATATCTGTGAACGATTGATTAGTCAACTAAACTAAACAATCGAACGGGTCCTAGTCCTACACTTAAATAGTGGTCCCCTAGACATTATCTCCAAGGGTGGGCCATTCAAGGTTACACCTTCCTAGACCTCATAAGGTCAAGGGGACGAAGGCCACGTGCAAGGTCTTTACAACATACGATTGAAAGTAAATTGTTCGGAAGGAAGGAAGCAAACAAAGTGAATAGTTAATCATATGCAGGTGCAAACTTGGTGCACAGATTATCACGTGACTTATTGTACATTTAGTATGTGTTGTCTATTATCATATGAACAAATACAGTAAATCTTGATCTTCAGTTTTGTAATCTAATCTTCTATTCGAGTAAAATGCATAGGACAAAAGTCACTTGAAAAGTCTATTAGAACTTTGTTCTTAAGCTTTGGCGCTTTAATGCGCATTTAAGTCAAATTTTGGTAGCTAGAAAGCAAAATAGAGAAAAACATTCATAAAATCAAAATGAAAATCTTTTTGCTATTGAGTTGCATTTTGATTTTCATGATTTTGACCATTGTCGAGTCTTCGACGATTGTTGTTTCAGATCATTGGCCCAAGTTGAAGGTTTTGACTTTTGAGGTAAGTTTAAGTTTATCGAAAGTTGTTACTTTGTTTTTATTTTTAAACTTTTTTAAATTTATATTAAAGTACCGACCATTTGTATGGAAAGAACCGACGAATGGACGTTGGATTGGCTTTTCAATTGATGTACTCGATGCAATTGCTCGTAAAGTTGGTTTCACCTATTCACTGGTGGAGTCGAATTTGGAATTGAATTTAAACATTGTGGAGGATTTCGATTGGAGATCACGTGTAAGTGATAGATTTATGATTTAATAGTAAAGTAAAATTCTCAAAAATCAATTTCAAAAATAATCAAATTCTACAGAGAGTGCATTTAGCAATTGGAAACATCAACAGGCCGACAACAGCTCACACAAAGTTGATCGATCTAACCGAGCCCATCTTGACCCACAATCACTTGTCCGTTCTAATCTCACGATGGACTGCTCGAGCACTCAATCTCTGTACTTTGGAAGATTTCCTGAAAGCTGCCGAAAGCAAATATATCGAAATAGGCATTCTGTCCGATTATCGCTACTTTTTGTACCTTAAGAACAATAATTCAAACAATTCACAAATCATTGAAAGACTCGTGAATGTCACAACAGCTCACCTCAGTATGATAACACCAAACGCGACATTTGCATTCGAAGAATCCAAAAGTCGAACTATAGGATTCTTGACCGAAGGTCACAAAGCCGAGTATTTGGCTGGAAAGGATTGTTCGTTTACAATTCTACCCGACAGTCAATCACTGCTACCACGTGAAACTGTAATTCCATTATATAAAGGATTACCATATTTGAACGGATTCAATGAAGCAATTCAGGAGCTACACTTAGATGGGACCATTCGTAGATTACGTAAAAAGTACTGGGATACTACTACTAGATGTAGTGAACCAGTTTATCATTGTACTCGATCGATACTGTAAAATGAAATGAAATGATAATTCAACATGCAACACAACAAACAAATGTTAATTCTATTGATTTTGTATTATCATTTTATCATTTATTTATTTATTAAATCTCAAGGCAAATCACAAGCTTTTTCTATACATTTACACGCAAACCAGTCCTTTCGATCGTGTCTCCAAAAGGCCTGATACTCAACCCAACCATAATAATCGCACTTGTACGCACCCTTCACCCCTTTAATAGTCAAAAGGAAAATGTATTCAGTTTCGTAAGTGTACCACCAGAAACGATCCACCAACAGTTCTCCACAGTCCTGAATTGAACCAATTTGAAATTTGTAATCAGCATTTCGAATTGATGGAAATCTCTTTTGGAGTTGTGCGTGAATTGCTGAATCGAATAGAGCATTCTCGATTTGACATGCGTGGCTCATGTGATGAAGGTTGGGTTGAATGTGATCGTGTACGGTCCAGGGTTTGTTTGGGTCGGGCATTTTCGTTGTGTTCACAATTTCAATTGTAAAGTAAATCACTAAAAATGAAATCAGAAATTTCATAATTTGTGAGTGATGACAATGATTTGCAAAGGAAATATATTCAATGTGACATTAAATGGATTCAATTTTGATTTTAGTTGACGATCATTTGATGATGATTATCATTTTTTGGAATTCCTCAAAACATTGATGCAAAACGAAATAAAATTGATAAATGGTTGATCCAATTTATTTTTTCATTTTTTTGAGTGAGAAGAACCAAGCTCATTGTACGAAACATAATTAAACACGCACACAAAAGAGATAAACAAACAATGAGTAGACAGAAATATATTTGATAAGTCTGTATACGATTAGATGCACCTACATTTACAATTACACTAAACTGTAAACTGAGTGAGTACATGAGCATCATTGCTATGGTAAAAATCTGATGCAACACGAGTAGATGGTTGCGTAGTTGGCAAAAGTAGTGGAAAAGTAGAGACAATCAGGTCACATGTTAAGATCTTTTCCAACTTGTAATTTTTGTTCAATTAAAAAATTACTTTTTGCACAAAATGTTTAATTTTTATTATCAAATGACAAATCAAGAAAGTTTTATTGATATTACCAGATGGGCTGGGATGGAAACTTTATTTTATTTTATTAAAAACTTTAAAATTAAACACATTCAAACAAGCGGGAATTTGCATTGCCAATTATTTGAAACAAGTTAAGCTTCTTCTTCTTGCTATGCGACTTGCCATCAGAGACAAGTTTACGCTTATTTGATAAAGAGGTGGTCGTTTGGGCCATATTTTCTGGTTCGATAACGGCAAGTTCATTCTGGTGCTCATTGAGCATGAACTGATTGTAGGCTTCCATTTCGTCTGAAAGTGGATTGCCAGATCGAAATCGCTCGAGCCAATCAGGGACAAACGTTTCGTTTGATTCGCTTCATCGTTCCATTGAACTTTATCAGCCTTTTCACCCATCATCTTATACGTGATGTTCCAATAAGAGTTGGTATGCTCAAGTAGAAACTTTGCGTTTCTTTGAGCAGCAACTCTACTCAATCTGACCATCTTGACTCGTTGTTCTTCACGCACATTCTCGATGTGCTCAACTTGCTCGTTGGAGAGGCGAGAGTAATCATAATACTCCGTCGGGTATGAAGCAATGTTGACAAACATGATGAAACAGGAAATGGAAGGACACAAAATATGTGTGCAGGAAATGGCGAGGTGAGATGTCTTCAAAAGTCAAGCACAGAATGAAACCTAACATGTAACTGGAGCTGTTTAAATAGAAAAGTGTTTTCTTTCTGAGTGCCAAGTTTAATGCGCTGATTTGGTTTTAAGGGAAATTTTGATGTTTCGATAATATGCTCAAATATGACATAAGGAAATGTAGTTTGAGCAGTTCCTGGACAAAAAGCAGCTTTTTCAAGTCTCTAAATTGTACCTTAAGGCAGTCTTAAGGATGATGAATCAAAGTAGTAATACGAGAACCAAGAGCACAATAAATGCATTCTTAAAATTTTATTAACCTTTCAAACTCAAATGTGGAAAAATGTTATTTGTGTTAGTTGACAATCATGGAAATCATAAAGTGACGAGACAAAGTGAAGTGACATATAGATAGTGTATATTGAAATCTGTTTTGTGTGTAACATCAATCAAAAGTATGAAACATTGAGCGATTCAAAGAACTCATCAAGATTGTATTCTCGATAATCTTACATTGTAAAGCTTCATGAGTTTTGTAACTAAAGTGTGGGTTTAGTTTGAGATCACGAATGAACCGATCAGATGGCTTAGACGCAAAAGCAAACTTCCAGTTGGCCACATACGGGAAGATGGTCGGAAGGACTCGATTGAATCGGCTAAATTTGACCGAGTAGAAGTCCGTGATTACAAGATTGCAAGTGGTGATATTGTCGAGTCGTGTGAACTGGTTGTGTTCGATAGCTTTTGCTGCTTGTTTGAGCACTTCAAATTGAACAGGTCCAAGCGCAATCTCCCTCAATCGAGTCAATCTGCCAAGATGACCAAACACTTCGGGCGTAATTAGAGTGGCCTGTAGTAAAATAAAACAATAAATTAAAATGAGATCAAAATGAATTAGAATGCACAAACTTACGTCAGCAAATTTAAGGTACAACACATTCAAGCCAGTGGCGTGTCGGTGAAGAAAGTTGATGATATTTTCAAAATTATAATGCAATCCGATTGGAAAGCTTAATTGGGCCACATTGGCCAGCCAAGGAGGATTGCGGGCGAACAATTGACAAACATAGTCATACTTGATAGAAACAAATCGGGTAAAATCACGGTGTGACCAATTTTTGTGTCCATTGAAGTAGAAATGTTCCAATCGAGACAAAGTGAACTTCAAAAGCCCAAAATTATAAAAAATGTTCGTAAAATGGCCGTCGAGATAAAGATGTTTGAGTGAGCCCAACGAGTTGATATATACAGCTAGACGGGCATCTGTCAACATAATCAAAATAAAAATTAAACCAATTCAGAATACACAAATTGACAAATCATACCACATCTACCGGTAATGGTGCAATAAATGCCGAGTTGTTCAATGTTGGGCAATGCTTTGAGCAAGGATTCGAAAATGTTTTCGTCGACAATAACGTAATAGTAATCATTTTTCAGCACACCATTGATTAATGGCACAAGTAGAACAGATCATTCAATATTTCAAAGAAACATTTTCATTGAGAGCATTCATGTTTTTTATTGCGATAATCACAATCAACGATTTCTTGTCCTCGAGGATGAGGTCAACCACAGATCGCCAACGAGTGTCCACCGAACGCAAACGAGCAAACTTTTCAATCGACACCTTTTGTTCCACTTTTGACAGAATGTGTAAGGAGAATTTCGTTTGGCAGTCGGTTGAACGGTGAAGGGATTCAATTCGAGATTCAGCAAAAGAGAAGACCACTGAGGTGACGTCGAGGCCAGAGCTTGGTTAGAGCCTTGTAATTCATGTTGGATTACGTGTTGGGAGGTGATGAATCGAAATCAACGAAAAAACTCGATTAGTAAGAATTTCTTCACTACGAAACGGCAATAGTGCCAGCATGAAATAAAAACAGCTTTGTGCAACTACACTCTAAACTAAAAGCAGTGAACCGTTCACAGAAGACGTGTCAACTTTTGTTTAATTTCACATGCCAAACTAAAGTTGCAATCACTTATTTTCTGTCTTTGAGCTAGTATTGTTGCTAAAGTGTTTTGGCAAGAAGTTAATTATTGAAAACTTTATTGATCTAATCTGATTTACAGAGTAACATGATTATAGATTGTAAGTTATGTGAATCATTGTATATGCAATAATCACAAACACACATAAAAAGAAAAAAAAAAAAAAAAAAAAAAAAAAAAAAAAAAGAAATAAGAATTTAAATAAAAAGACAAAGTATAAAACATTCTAACAAAATTTATAGAATTGATGCATGAAATAGATTTCAAATCGAAAGTTTATTGTACAGTATAATAAAAAAAAGTGATGTTGTAATTACATTAATGATTGGTTGTGATACAAATTGTATTCAATGTTCGGAAAAAGTGTTATTCGTGTTAATTGCAACAATCATGGAATATAAAGTGAAGTATCATATAGAAAGTGTACATTTAAATTGAATCTGTTTCATGTAAAACATCAATGATGTTACATCATTCAATAGAATGAAACAGTCGCAGTGATTCAAAGAACTCATCAAGACTTTTCTCAACAGATCTCACTTTCGCCATAAACGTATCCGAATTGATTTGAATTAAAAACCAGGCATTTCCTTTAGGAAATCCCGGGAACAAAAAGCAAACTTCCACTTTGATCCACACGCGGAAACATGGCCGCAAGAACAAGGATGAATTCGCGAATTCAGTGACCGAGCGGAACATCGAAATCAGTGATTACAAGATTGCAATTGCGTGATGGTGGTAAATTGGTTTGAACTTGTTCTCTTCGATAGCTTTTGCTACTTGTTTGAGCACTTCAAATTTGAACCGGTCCAAGTGCAATCTCTACTCAAACGAGTCAACTTGCGGAGATGGCCAAATAGAGTGGGCGTAATTTGAGTTGTCTGTAATGAAAACAAGACAAAACTAAAATCAATAAATGCAAATGAGATCGTTAATTGCTTAAATCCAAAAATAGACTTACGTCACAGAATTTTGATGTGCAACACACTCAAACCAGTGGCGTGTTCTCCAAGAAAATTCACAACTTGATCAAATTGATCATTCAATTCGACTGTGAAGCTCAATTTGAGTCACATTGGCCAGCCAACGAGGATTGCGGGCGTGCAATTGACGGACATAATCAAAATTGATTGCAACACAACTAACAAGTGATTGTATGGATAAAATGTGAAACGTTTGTTGTAGAAGAAAAATTCCAATCTAGGCAAAGGGTTCTTCAGACGCTCGAAATGATTACAAAAAATGGATCTAAAACTGCCGTCAAGATAAAGTTTTTTCAAAGAACCCAATGAGTTGACATATTTGGAAATTCAAGATCTGGAAATATTCATAGAATAAATATAAGAAATATAGAAAACAATTAAAAATAAAAGTAATTGAAGAAATAGTAACAGAATATACAAATTGACATATATAATTGATACACGCCAATTACCCATGGTAGTGCGACTGTAAATGTACAGTTGTTCAATGTTGGGCAATGCTTTGAGAAAGAATTTGAAAATTTTGTCATTGCCAACAGTGAAAACTGCCATAATATCCATCATCATATACAAACGGTGATTTAATGTTTGACACGTGTAGAATGATAGCCTCATCCAACAGTCCAAAGAATAGTTCGTCCATTTGCGGAGTTGTCGAAGAATCGGCTCGCGTATGATCACAATCAACGATTTCTTGCCATTAAAGATGTTGTCAACTGCAGATCGCCAACGAGTGTCAACCGAACGCAAACCTAGCGAATTTCTGAATCGGCACCATTCGATCCACTTTGGACAAAATCTGGAGAAGAATCTCGTTAGGCAGTCGGTTGAATGGTGAAGGTTTCAATTGCTCGCTGCCAATCAAACAAAGGATTGCTTTGCTGTTGTTCAACTTGCATCGATTTGACCATTCCGGATGATGTCAAGTTTCTTCATGATCAAAGGAATGAGCGAATAGAGACCATTCGGTATACCAAGGATAAAGATGGCTCAAATGAACTCAACGAAAAGATCGATTGTCTAACAAAACGTGAACAACGAAAAGACAAAGCTTTGTGGCGTTCACAGAAGTCTAAACAAGCGCAATTGTATGACCAATCAAGTTTCGTCCATCTTGAAGACAATTCGGATGATGACGACTCGACTGAGGCCGAGTTGAGTGATCGAAACGACCCTGATTTTAAGCCATTTGCCTCTCCTGAATCCAAAGTGGTCGTCCCAATGGATGACTTCATTCTTTGCTCTGTTTCCCGAGGAGTCTCTCAAGAAACTGTCACAGCTCAATACAACTGTGTTGTTCGAGGACTTGGTGGTAATGTATCGGACATGGCTAGCTGCGAGAAAGTGCAAAAGGCAATGGAAAAGTGCCGAGATGAAGCAAACAAAGAGGCTGACCAAGAACTTAGAAACAATCCACCTGTTTCGTTATTCTTTGATGACAAAACTGACAACGACTCTCCTCAATGTACACCAAACGAATTTGGCTCTTTCACTAGAAAACCAATTGCAATCAAACATTGTACAATGGCCCGAGGTGAAGATAGACGATTTATTGCTTCTATTACTATTCCGCATGCTGCTAACGATGAAACAGTAAGTGATTTCGATTGATACAAGTGTCATTTCCATTTGTATTTGCATTTTCAGGCTGCGGAAGTAGCAACAAGGCAAATAACTGAATACTTTGAACGTAAACAAGTAGACATCAAAAGCAGTCTTCGAGTGATTGGTTGTGATGGCACTGCACTCAATACTGGAATATGGAACGGAATTATCCGTCGATTAGAAGTCTATTGTAATCGTCCACTTCATCACTTTGTCTGTCTACTTCACTTGAACGAACTCCCTTTGAAAGCACTTTTCCTTCACTTAGTCGGACCAAGTAATGGCAATGGCTCATATAGAGGAGAACTTGGAAGACTGATTAAGAAAGACAATTTGAACCAACTGCCTGCTGCCAACTTCGATCCAATTCAAATAGATCTGAACAAATATCCATTTCCAAAGTTTGATGATGATTATCTGAAGACAATCACCAACAAACGTAATGATCAGATCTATTTGTACCGAGTTTGTTGGGGAATAATGTCTGGTAGTCTCAAAGATGCACGCTAACCAAATAAGGGACCTTAAAATAAAGCTGGTTTTGATCAAATGGAATCTGGTTTTATTGGAGTGGAATCTGGTTCTCATTTTTGAATACAGGGTTTCAAACAGTTTTTACCATGAAAACGACTCTGAATTCGGTAAACCTATTTCGGAAAGCGGAAACAGGTTTATCTTTTTTCAGTGACATTTTTTATACATAAATGTTGAGAATACCTGTTTCTTTGAAGGTAAACTAGCATTCCTATTTGTTTAGGTGCTAATTAAATTCTAAGTTTAGGAAACCAGATATTCCAATTGGAAACAGGTTTGCTTATTCATTTTTCGTTCCTAATTTTATTGTCAAGTTAAACAAACAGGCTTTATTTACAAATTAAATGAGATTATTTTAAATGATTGAGATCTTACATATGCAAACGACCAAACTTGAGAGTAATAATTATTCAGAAATACAATCGATTTACTTAATAAAATATTACTTAATACAATAGATTACAAATTAAATCCATTTAAGAAAAAAGTATTTGTTATCACTTATATAATAAAAATCTTTGTTTAAGTTAAGAGAATTGAAAGGAATATAAAAGTCCGTTTTCACTTCAAGCTCTTGGTTTTTTCCAGTGAGATCACATTGTCCTTCTTTTAGAGAAAAACATCACCTTTGCAAATAATTGTTCCGTTGTTATCTGATTTGCAAAATTCTTTTAGGAAGAAACCATTCGTTATTTTTCGATCGAATTCCTAAAATGATATTCTTCTTCAAAGAAAATGGCTTAAAATCAGTGGGACTAGTTAGTTTATCCATATTATCTGGAATTTTTTCGTACATATAGCAATTTAAAGAAGGCAATTCATAAAAATCTTTATTCTTGAAATCCATTTTCTTTTCAAGCAGAGCACGCTTCAATTGGTGTTCTTCTGCAATACTTTTCAATGCATTTCTAAAATTGTACATTAGTCTAGCTTTTGCCTTTGAGAATTGATGTTTAGCTTCGTAGACAAAGTTGGCAAAATGACGAAGAGGACCGTAGATCTCGACCAATTGATGATAGTGCTGTAAATGATGCAGTTTACAATATACTTCACATTTGGTGATTTCAGTATATTTCTTTAGTATCGTGGCAGAGAGTAATTTCATTTTGTTTAAGTCATCTTGATAGAGTACACGAGCAAAAGCGAGAATGGTGAAATGTTTTGCTGCCAGGTATAACTCAAGTCCACCACTTCCGACTAATAGTTCCTCAAAAGAGTATTGAATGCCATCGACGACCAGGAAATCAAAAAATTGCCTCAAATTTAAGAAAAATTTCGAGTTTCTAGAAAGAAAGTCAATTAAATTTATTGTCTAAAAGGTATGATCTTGTAATACTGACTTGAACAGCCTTGCCATCAAGTTTGTAGGTCAAACCAATCCAGCGAATAGTAGGACGACCCTCGAAGAAGCTAAACTCATCTAATTTCTGATCAAACAACGCCGTAATTTGGGCAATTGTTTTGTGTTTGTGTCTCGCTTGAATGAAATCTTTCATTAAACCAAGAAGGATAACAAATATGTCTGGAACAATTCCTTCTCCGATATCATGCATGGGGTCAAATGGGAGGCAATTTGTGACATCGATTCCTGGAAGTCTTCTGAAAGCAAAAGGGCGAATCTGACCAGATCGCTTAGCGTCATTTTTGTCCTTGAAATCGTCTTGAGTCAACAATTTGAATTCATTAGAATTATTTTGAATCGATTGTTCAAATTGGTTAGTGCATTGTTGACAAACATCAAGAGGTTCGCAATTGCTTGGTTGAACACCTTTTTTTCTTTTCACTGATGAATTGCCTTCATTGCATGTCTGCACCTTCTCGTGAAAACATTTACCACATGCAGCACAAATCCGGCACTTGAAAGCGTTGTTGTTAAAAAATTTTTGACTAAAGCCAGCAACTTCATATGTACCGAGGTTGTCGCCATTGATTGTAGTGAACGCAATAAAAAACCGCTGACCCTCGATTTCGATCCCATTCAACATTAATTCTTTAAGATCTTTTTTAAGTTTCTTAAACAAAAGAGGAAGTCGATACTTTTTATCAATCAAATCCAGAGTACTTCGTTTTACCATCATAACTAGTTCGACATCATTTTGGTGACAAAAGATACTCAGTGGGAAGGTCGACAAAACGAACATAAAAATACGCATATTTTTGTTTTTTCCCAATTCCGAGTCCATTTGAAGGAGATATCTGAGCATCATCAAAGAAAGACTCAATTTTCAACTTTTCCACGATACGATCTCTTTGTTGTGAGTCGAGAATTGAACAAAATTTTCCATTCGATGGAATATGACCTGCTTGTTGCTGGAGATGATTTCGAATTGAAGCATTTGATAAATATTTTCTCGCTAATTGTTTGATAGAAACATAAGAATATTGTCCAACTTGGTTTCCAAATTGATCTTTTAATTTCCTAATTCGTGGCGGAATGTAATATTCTTCAGCTTCAATCTTTTGGTAACGCTTTCTCAAATGGTCATTCGAAGCCACCTTTCGATATAAATTCTTTACTTCAATTGTTTTTTTCTCAGGACTTAATTTGTCATATTCGTTCAAAAGATCGATTAAATAATCTCCAAGTTTGTTTTGCCTTTTTTGAGATATTTTCTCTACAATGTCAAACATTTCCATTATTCTCTGTAATAAAAATAATATTAATTTGCAAAGTTCATTCTAATTTCGTTGAAATACCTCAAAAAAATTTATCACCGATAACTTTGTGCACATCTGTTCTCCTTTTCTTCTTTTGAGTGACCATTTTTTCCGGAGTTACTTCATCGTCAGACTCGTCAGAATCATCACAACTTCCAATAGAAGAATCGCTCATTTCCGAGTCTTCAATTTCATTTACGTCAACGTCCATGTCATCTTCCTGATCATATTCGTCTTCCATTTCTGAAAACAAATCATCATCAGAGTCACATGAATCGTCGCTTGAATAGACACAATTAGTATTCATTTCAAAGTTGCGCGGCAAAGATGCTTCGTTTCCAATGAATGAACTTTGCTCAATAAAGACATTTTCTCTCTCATTTTCTCGTCTCATATTTTCAATTTCTTCTTCTTTGGCATCTTGGTTTAGTTGTTTCAACTTGTTAATGCCTTCAATAAACATTCTATAAAGTTAACATTAGAAAAAATAAACAAAGAAAGCTTATCTTACGGAGTATGGCAAATTAAATCAAAATGGTGCTTTTCAACATGATTTTTGAACATATTTAAATCGTGGCAAATAGATGAACGAGGACATTGGGGACAGACAACACGGGTGATGTCTTTTTCTCTTTGAGCTTTGTAGAATATCTCAAAAATTTCCTTCCAATGTTTGCTCTTTCGGCTGCCATTCCTTATTTGACTATTAATTCGGCGAAGATCTTCACTTTTAGTCATTGTAAAATAGAGGGAATTGTATATCAAAATTGTAAATCATGACAAATGACAAATAAACCATTACAATTGTAAATGACAAAGTAAAATCACAGTTTATTTGTTGTGGTGAAGTTGTTATGTTTTGATCACGATTCGTGATGCAACTAAAACGTTCATCTGTTGTTAGCAGACATTGTAGGAGTTTTGCAACTATATACACTCAGGATGCAAGGTTAGGTGTTTATAGAGGACTACTCCCACACACTTTGGCTTCGAACCGAATGCCTTTCGCGCTCCTCATTCTTTGTTTGGACTCCACAGAGGAATCACCTCGCTGATTTCCTTGGTCCGTGCTTATTCTAACCGATTAATTACTTTTTTGTGTACTTCGATAATGTCTTCTAAAAAGACGCCACTCAATTCAGATAACTCTTTCTCAGAGTCTCGTACGTATTCATTAATAATTATTTTCCAAATTTGTAATTTTAAATTCTTTAGCCAAACGATCTCGTACTAGAAAACGACCTTATTCACCTCACAATGACATTTCAAGTCATAGAAATGAGCTAGCTAATTTAATTGGAAATAAGAATATCAAAGTTAACAAACAAAATTTAAAACAAAGTGAGAAGATTATTCAGCCAATTAAAGAAGTTGGTAATAAACAGAAGAAAATGGCAAATTCAAAACAATCGAAACAATCTAAAGTTCTACCTAGTGTATCTAATAATCGAATTGAAACAACTTCAGTCAAACAAATAACGTTGGAAGAAAGAACAAACAAACTCGAGGATAAAATGTCTGGAATGGATAACAAATTAGATCTTTTGCTAAAACATTTTGTTTCTGGTATAATTTATTATATTTTTATGCATTGTTTTGATGTTTATTACTTTCTTTACAGACAAAACTGAAGATTTGCCATCAGTTCCTTCTGTTGGTAATTCTGTTAGTCTTGGTAGCACTAATTTCGATCAACAGGCTTTGGTAGCTCATAGTGTGCCTCTCATCTTGCCAAATTACGATAAATCAAAAAGTTTGTCAAATGTTGATTTATTAGAATCGCCCATTGAATTGTTCGCTACTTGTGGAGCAAAAGCCCAAGATTATTTCTCTCCTCCTATGCACTCAAACCCATCTGATGAAATTCCAATGCAAGTCGTTTCTTTTAATTTGGGTCTGTCGCTTGATACAAGAGAAGCCGAAATAACTGCTTCTCCACAAAGGATTGAAACTGAAAATGACAAGGAAAATGAAACTAGCGATTTTAATGACGAAATACTTTTTAATCAAGGCCCATCAACTTGTTCAACTTTGTTCCCTTTCAATAGTGATTTATGGTTGTCGAAAGATACTACCAAAGTTAAATCTAAAGATTTAGCGAAAGGAATTGACTTTCGTTTCATTATTTATTCTTCGTCATTTGATTTCGAAGCTGCAGCTAATTTGAGAATTCAATTGCCATTTCAAACACCAAAACTTATTTCGTTTGTTGCTTCGGATTTATTCTCAAATTGGGCTCGTGCGGATGTGAAGTATTCATTGGTTGAACTCGACGATGCAGCTCGTTATCTTGGTTATAAACTTGGTTGGATTTTGTGCGATAACTTGAAAAGGCCTCCATTTTTTGACACAATCAACATGCACGAATTTTGCAATTCTGTTGCAATCCATTTCTCTAAATTAAACCTTCGATATGAACATTTAAGACGAGAATGGTATTCAAAAGTGTATTTGAATAAAAAAATTAGTGCCCAAGATGAGAACGACCTCTGTGAAATCGAGTTGGTCGAACCAACTTTTTCGGTATGTTATACTAATGATATCTAAGTTGTAAATTAACAATTCGTGCTTTCTATTTAACAGTGTCGTATTTATAGAAAATTGTATAAGTGTCTAGATTTATTAAAGAAAAAATGGATTGAATTGAACCCATGTTCCGAACCAATTGCTAATCCTCTACCTGTAAAAAGACAACGAAAGGCACCTTTGTCTAATAAGGTCTAGTCAATTGTTCGTTTCTCAAGGAATATTATAATGTTTGTTATTCGTTTATTTAATCTATTCGCTCGTTTGTTGGTTAAAGTTTCATTTTGCGTTTTCAATATCTAATCTCTACAATCTCAACTTTTTCATTGCCGTGACTAGAAGTCTCGTATTACATCAAGTAACATGTGAAGCAGACTCCATTAGTTGGTCTGGTCGAGCTCAAGTATCAGAAACTCACTTTCTGTAAATGGCAATTTCACTTGTTCAAGAACATCGTTACTCTAGTTAAATTTGTACTTTTTTATAATTTTTATTTATTGTGTTATCAATTATTGTTTATTTATTTTAATTTAATGAAGAATAAATTATTTTCAAAGGTACTGCTTCTGCTTCACTATACACAAAATTAAACCAGTGTTACCAATTTATAAGTAAAGCCTGTTTCCGTTTATTTGGGAAAACACGTTTTCCAAAAAGGATTCAGGTTTAATATCTTGAACGGGGATGCCTGTTTCATACTCTTAGTTTGTTAGTGTGTGGGAGTGACTCAAGTCAATGCTTTTCTTCGACGTCCCCTTGGTGCTCTCTCTGGTGCTAGATGGCTGACTACAGCAAACCGAACCTCAATAGTGTACATCATTACTGCCAATCCTGACAACATTCCTCATCTCAAGACTATTATGCGGTTTTATCCTCCAGGTTTATGCTCCAGTGTACTTTATGATCAAAGCTCAACTCGAACTGCACATTTGGTCCGAAACACTTTCATGAATTGGCACGACGTTCCTGGAGATTTGCCCGAAGATGCTCGAATCATCATTGACGAAGTCTTTACGCAACAATTCATACTTTGTTCATCGTGAGTCAGTTGTATTAGCGATGCCTTTGAAGATGACATTGTCCGAAAGGCGCAGGCGATTGATTTGATTCGTCGTGCACGAGAATCCAGTTCGTACAGTTCCATTCTGGTTGAGCGAACTCGTAAGGAAAGCAAATTGCCCCAAAATTGATTATCACCAGTTCCTTGCGCAAAGTTCGATACTTTCAAATTCCCTCACTTGAAGTCAATCTCGGTGCTTCCCTGTGTATTGGGAAATGATCGATATCACAAGCACTCCTCTTGAGCCTCCATTGGTTCAAGGAATTGAACAGAATGATTTGTGGGAAGTGGCAGTCCCAAAAGTGCCGTGCAATAGCCAGTTTGTCGAGCAATTAGTACAGGCGAGGTGGAAGTTGAAGCCGCCACGTAAACAGCAGAGTTGTCGTAGATGATGCGCAATGTAGATCATCAATTGCCGATTGAAATATGCACCACTTCATAACATCAAGAAACGTTCTTCTGTACCAATTAGCAAATAACTGTCATTTATTTTTGTATAATCTATTATTATTATTATTTGTTAAAGATTAAAATCTAATTGTATTAGTATATAAATTCATTAAAATACAATAAAATAAAAAAAGTCAGTTAGCGGGTTCCGGAACCTCTCAGACTGTTTTAAGCCAAACTTCAAAATCCACTCGTACTCAATAACGAAAAACTACAGCAGTAAGGTGAAAAGTTACTATTCAATCGTAAAAATTCCTTTAATTTTTTGAATTCCTGGAAATTAGATAATTTTGAATTCAATTTGAATATTTGTTTCAGAAATCTGGAAGTAGTTTTTACTTAATGCAAACTAAAAAATAATAAGTAAATGGCAATTCAATTCAGAAAGTATATTCACATATGACGTACTGGACGGACAATGAAATGACAAAACAAGCTCGCTTTAATCCCAAATCTTTGGACCGGATTGGAGTTGACCTAAATCTAATCTGTTCGCCCAGAACCACAATTAATTATTTTTATTACATTTGGCATCATCGTGGATAGTTTTGGAGGCAAACAAAAGACATTGATATTTTGCGTATGTGAGCTATTGTACGTGTGCATTTTTCCAAAACACGACAAACAGTCGAGACTTTTTGTACTGACAAGCAGAGATACAATCGAGTGTATGCACAAAAGTAAAAAACAATAGTTATCCAGAATAACTTAACATTTATAGTATTTAAAGAATTTATATATTCATGTTGAAATAAATTTCAAATCGAAAGTTTATTAGTAAAATGAGAAAGGTAAAGTAAAGTTGCTACATCGATTGTAGATATATCAAAATGTGGAAGTGTTTTTATGTAATCATGATAAAATAATAGCAACAAAGTGAAGTATCATGTAGAGTGTACTGAAATTGAAATAGAATTGTAAATGTAACATGAATCAAAAAATATTCCTCAACATTGAGCAATTCAAAGAACTCATCGAGAGTGCTCTCATGACCTTGCACAGGCGTACAGTTGGATGAGTGCGTGACTAATGTTCGAGTTTTTTGTTTGAGTTCAAGTTACAAACGAGTCCAATGCCTTGCGGAGAACAAAAGCAAACTTCCAGTTGACCACACGCGGAAAGATGGCCACAATGACACGAGTGAATTGGTCAGATAGTGACCGGGCGGAAATCGAAATCAGTGATTACTAGATTACAAGTGGGTGAGTGGTGTAAAGTTGCTGTTTTCGATAGCATTTGCTGCTTGTTTGAGCACTTCAAATTGGACCGGTCCGAGTGCAATCTGCCTCAATTGAGTCAACTTGCCAAGATGATCAAATAAAGATGTCGTAATTTGAGTGTTCTGTAGTAAAAAATGATAATAAAATCAATATAAATGGGCATAAGAGCACTAAATAGTCACAGAACTTACGTCAGGGAAATTTAATGTACAGCACATTCAAACGAATGGCGTGCTGACGAAGAAAGTTCACAATTTGATCAAATCGATCATTCAATCCGACAGTGAAGCTCAAATGATTCACGTTGGCCAGCCAACGAGGATTGCGGTGGTGCAATTGACAAACATAATCAAAATTGATAGCAACACAACGAACAGAATTGATGATGAAAAGTTCCAATCGAGAAAAAGAACGCATCGGACACCATATGGAATCAATAGGACCGTAATAATAAAGCTGTTTCAATAAGCCCAACGAGTTGACATACGAGTAAAGTTGGCCTGCTATTAAAATAAAAATTAAAACAATAAATGCTATAAATACTAATTGAATACAAATTATACCAATTTGACCGGAATGATCGCAAATGGCAAGCTGTTCAACTTTGGGATATTCTTTGAGCAATGATTCGAGAATGTTGTCCTTGACTTCGTAGTTATGATAATAATCACGGCAACCAGGTTCTTCATCATAATAATCTACTGCTAGTTGATAGTCATCTACAACCTCTACTATTATTTTGACACGCATAACACCAGTCTCAATCGACAGTCCAAAGAATGGATCTTCCACGTGCAGAGTATCCCAAGGAGACTTATAGCCATAAGAAGACTCGCGGAAAATATCTAAAGTCAACGATTTCTTCAAGAAATTCTTGCCCTTACAGATGTCGTCAACGACAAATCGCCAACGAGTGTCCACCGAACGCAAAGGAACAAACTTCTGAATCGACACCATTCGGTCCACTTTGGACAAAATCTTGAGGAGAATTTCGTTAGGCAGTAGGTTGAATGGTGAAGGGTTCAATTCGAGATTCGCAAATGAAGAAGCCATCGAGGTGACATCGACGGCCAGAGTTTGGTTAGAGCCTTGATCCATGTCGGACGCAGGTTGGTGATGATGACAACGCAATCAAACGAAACACTCGAATCAGAAAAAATATCTTCACTACGAAACGGCAACAGGCCAGCACGAAACACAACACAACTCAACTACACACTCAACACAAACAACAGTGAACCGTACACATAGGACGTGTCTCAATATTTTCAATTTCATTTGCCAAACTAAAGTTGCAATCGCAATCTATTTTCTTTAATTGGCCTAAAGTTAATGTTAATCAATGTAGCATCAGTTATGTAATATTACTGATCATACACCACGTGCCAATTAATCAGTTCATTAACACACGCACTTCTACACTGACGAAGATATCACGAGCTGATGAAAGGGAAAATCATCACAAGGCACGGAAAATTCCGTCGGAAATCAAAATACAAAAACATAGAAATTACGAAATTATATGAAAATAAAATTAGATCAATTTCATTGTCGATTTAAAACATTTTTATGTAAAATGTTCGATACTATTTGGTATTTTTACTCAATTTACTCAAACTTTCAAACATTTTTTTTAAATTTTGAAAAGAACAAAAAACAATGAAATTAATTGTCATTGTCTCATCATATCTTTTGTTGTGTTGCATTGTGCACGCGAAAAGATCCTACAAAATCGAACCCACTTTACGCAAACACCGTTCAATAGACTGTCAACTGTTGTATCCTCATTATCGTGATGCAATTACATCACACATTTCTACACTTTATCCTGACAAATCTACTACTACTACGAATGTTATTCAATTTGAATTGGGCGTTCAGTGTGGTGAACGGTCTGCGGGTTGTACCTTTTGGCACTCAAGTGAAATGCAGTACATCTTTTGGATGAATGTTACAGATTCTGTTGGATCCCGTTTGTACGTTTGCAATTTTGTCCAACGCAAACAATCGAGACTTTTTGTACCGACAAGCAGTGATGTAATCGAGTGTACGTACAAAGGAATACTAATTAAAAAGTTTTTGTAATTCACTAATATTTTAATCTATTAAAATTATCAATTTACAAGATTTCATAAATCAATCAAACTTTGTTTATTCCTTTTCGGTCAAGGAACAATCAATACCGACTGTTATGCATTTCTCGCACAAATGTCCATGATGAGGCTTCTTCTCTTCCCGTTTTTTATTCTTTCTCCATCTTAATGGTCGTTGACTAAACGGATAGACCATCTCACCAGAGGGACAGTCACGACACTCCTGACCAAAGTTGGCCCAGCTGAAGGCAGAACACCAAAAGCGCTTACAGGTTTCTTCAGGACAGCGAAACATTCCGAATTGACGATTCTCTCCTTGGTAGGGAGTTTTCTGGTTTGGGTCTTCTGGTTCGTTGGGATCATTTTTGCGGGATTTTCTGGATTTTCGAGAACGTCTGGGCTTTGGAGGTCTTTCGGTAGTGTTTGGTTCTTGAGAAGGGTTTGGTGTTTGAGAAGAGTTTGGAGCTTGAGAAGAAGTTGGGATTTCAGAGTTTTCCGGATTTGGTTGATTCGTATTTTGGTTAGTTTGATGTGATTTCCTGGATCTTCGGTGCCTTGTTCTGGTCTTTTTAGGTGTCTCGGCTGAGTCTAGAGTTTCTTCCTTGGAGTTCTCATTTGTCGATTCAATTGGGCTGGGAGATGGTTTGTTGGATGGTTTTGGCGTGTTAGGCGTTTTTGGATCAGTTGAAATAGATTTGGCTACTTTGTTAGCAGTATTGGCAGAACTTGAAGTAGCTTTTGGCACTTGTGCCGTTAGTACAGTTTTGTCTATATTTGAAATATACAAAATTAAATATTTGTACAAAAATATAATTAAATCACAACACAAACCTTTATCCATTTTAGAAGAACACAAAATCTTTTCAACTTACACAACAAACCCAAACACCAATTCTCCCTCAATATAAACTCGACTTTACAGTTTCCGTTCTACGTCTAGACAATGTTGTGTTGTCGACTATCACAACAAAACACACAAAGTTTGCTGTCGCACAGCCAATTGACTTTTGCAAATGTACAATCAGTCAAATGCACACAGTCGGGCAATGTACACCAAACCTGTGTATGTGCATATCATTAAATCTAATTAAAGTTGATTTGATGATAAAATGAGCTTTGCTCTCATTAATATTAATATTAGTTAGTTGGAATGTGTGGTGACTCACTTTTCCGAGAAGTACGAGTTGTACTGCACTCTCAAAAGAGCACTTTTATCACCACCCGAAATTTTATTATTATCTACCTGTTTGGATATATATCGTAAAAATTGTCATTGATAGATTGCAATGCAATATGATCATTTTAGTTATATGATCATTCAGAACTAAAGTTGACATTCATTACGCAACAAAAGTAAGTAAATTTTAATTAATTAAATTTTTTATTATTAATAAATGAATCACCAAAAATTTACGATAACAAATGTTCATAATTGCTTCTTTTAATATCACGAAATAAAATATAAATGAAAAAGTAAATCGACAAATAAACATGTTAAAACTAAAATCAAAATTTCGTGTGAATTTTGGTCGTTTGAATTGTAGTTTAAATTTTGATTTGTGTTTAAAAGGAATGGAAGTTTGAGTTGTTTTGAACAACCATTTTAATACAAAAATCAATAACATTTTCGGTGCAATAGTTTGGTTGATTCATTTTATTATGTACATTTTATGAACAATCAAATCACTTGAATGTGAATTCAGACATGAAATTTAACTTTGAATGCGCACTAGAGAGATCATATACGAGCAAACAATACAAATGACATTACTCATCATTGTCATAGACAAATTGCTTTTATGAAAACAATTGAAGAGGCAACGGAATGCCACAAAGACAGGAAATTGATTTGTACGCACAAACATCCTCTGATCGCGAGAGGATCGCACAACTAAAACAATTTCCATTACAAACAAAAAAGCTAAAACTTTCCATTAATTTTGTCTATCTCATTAATTACGCCAATAATACTACTTTTAAATTAAATTAAAATTGTATTTTGCCTTGTGTGGAATTAAAATTGTCTTTTTAAATTTGATTATAATTATTAGATTAGTTGCGAATTGTTAGTTAAATTTGACGAATCAACACCAATACATAGATTAAATAACGTTTAATCAATCAATATGAGCAATCATTCCAATAATACAATAATACATTCAGACCAGCGAGCACGCCGTCTTAGCATACAATAACAATGAGAGGGTAAGTACTACAGTATATACACGAGTGAAGGGAACGTTCACAGATGATGGGTCATACATTTGAATGTACACAGAACAGGACAGGAGCATATTTCAGCAAAATTGTGCTTTCAATTAAACACAGTGGATATAAAGGATGGAAATGGATTTTTTGACAAAGTGTCATCTTACATTCGAGATTTCACCGATTGAGCAATTCTCTGTGTGATTGGTTATATAAAAGAAAAACTAATCGTTGATATTATCCCGGCGCTTGACCACCTAAACCCGAACCCGTTGATGCTGGTTAAACCAGATGAACAAAGCTTGATTGAATCAATCTTGCCAACAACACGATTTCCAAGTTTGCGGTGAACAAGAATATCGTTTTCGTGGTTGATTTAGTCACTCGATACCAGTCACAGATGGTCGCATGCTTCATTGACGATTCCTGGTTCGAAGAACCCCAGCACGCCTGTCGCAACATCACTAACCCACTGGACGGTGTGATCTACAGCGAACAAGATCGGCAGCTGAACAAGATTTGGCAAAAGGTTATCGATGCGCTCGATCTCGAATAGTTGGCGACGGTCTACTGTTTATTTTAATTTATTTTACATTTGCCATTGACAATTTTATTGCGACTCTATTAGTCGATTATTATCACTTAACTTATGATTACTATTAAACTAAATTCGTTATAACAAATTGTTTATTGTCTTGTTGGTACATAATTGTTGCAATAAATCAAAGTTCAAAAGATTAGTCGAGTGTGCAGGGTTTTCAATGGAACGCCTTGACTATAATTTATAGTCTGTAAAACATTCGGATTAAACTTGGGAAAATGAGTGCCCAATCAGTGGCTATGAAGGATTTAAACGAAACTAAAGAATATATTTGGATTTGAGATTTGGATTGTTTTACTATTGAATTTTCTGAATTCAGT
>JAKIJQ010000435.1:0-58480 GCA_023373905.1 Rhizoglyphus robini
ATTAACCATTTGCCATTTGCCATTTACTCTTTTGCCATTTGCCATTTGCCATTTGCCATTTGCCATTTGCCATTTGCCATTTGCCTTTTGCCATTTGCCATTTGCCTTTTGCCTTTTGCCTTTTGTCTTTTGCCATTTGCCATTTACCTTTTGCCTTTTGTCTTTTGCCATTTGCCATTTACCTTTTGCCATTTGCCATTTATCTTTTGCCATTTGCCATTTGCCATTTGCCATTTGCCATTTGCCATTTGCCATTTGCCATTTGCCATTTGCCATTTGCCTTTTGCCATTTGCCATTTGCCATTTGCCATTTGCCATTTGCCATTTACCTTTTGCCATTAACCATTTGCCATTTGCCTTTTGCCTTTTGCCATTTGCCTTTTGCCTTTTGTCTTTTGCCATTTGCCATTTACCTTTTGCCATTTGCCATTTACCATTTGCCATTTGCCATTTGCCATTTGCCATTTACCATTTGCCATTTGCCATTTGCCATTTGCCATTTACCATTTGCCATTTGCCATTTGCCATTTGTCTTTTGCCATTTGCCATTTGCCATTTGCCTTTTGCCATTTGCCATTTGCCATTTGCCTTTTGCCATTTTGCCATTTTGCCTTTTGCCATTTGCCATTTGCCTTTTGCCTTTTGCCTTTTGCCTTTTGCCTTTTGCCTTTTGCCATTTGCCATTTGCCATTTGCCTTTTGCCATTTGCCATTTGCCATTTGCCTTTTGCCATTTGCCATCCATTTGTCTTTTGCCATTTGCCATTTGTCTTTTGCCATTTGCCATTTGCCATTTGCCATTTGCCATTTGCCATTTGCCATTTGCCTTTTGCCATTTGCCATTTGCCTTTTGCCATTTGCCATTTGCCATTTGCCTTTTGCCATTAACCATTTGCCATTTGCCATTTTGCCATTTGCCATTTGCCATTTGCCATTTGCCTTTTGCCATTTGTCTTTTGCCATTTGCCATTTGCCATTTGCCATTTGCCATTTGCCATTTGCCTTTTGCCTTTTGCCTTTTGCCTTTTGCCTTTTGCCACTGAAATGAAAACCTCCTGTCTGATTTAATGAATCCACTTTTTCTAGTTGTACTTGCAATGCAACTCTTTGTAATCATGTCCAGCAAATACATTCGAATTCGTCAAAAGTATTCAATCTCCAATCTTCGTGAATTCAATCGACGATTGGTTCACAAGAAGAACATGGAGAAGAAGAAACGTTCAAAGCTGTTTATGCATTCTATCCGCGTAGAATTCATTCGACTCAACCAGGAAGTGGTGGACATTTGCCGTCAGACCAATGGTTACAGCAATTTTTGGAGTCCCGTTCTGACTGTTTGTTTGGTAACCACATTCTTGTTCAACGCCATTTCCTTTGTCCACGTTCACCAAACATCGACCCCACTTCACTTTACCAATGTAAATCTCACGACAATGATTCCACACATCTGCCACCATCTGTTAATTAAATTTGGATTAGATTTTTAAATACAAGACTATCAATGGTACCTTTACAATGGGCGAAATATACTTGGAGAACGAATGAAACAATGAAAACACTTGCACAAAAGTTACTTTCTTTGTTGAACATGGGAGACTGTAAATTCAACAACAACAGCACTCGTTTCGAGGATGGTTTACTGTTGAATGAGTCAAATGTAGAACTAGTGGCATATGCCATGACACATGATATGACATATCATATGATAAGTGTAGGTGACATTTCTCCTTACACTTTAAAACAATCGGTCGTGGGGATGAAGAAGTGACCAATTTGTACTGTCATATACCACTACTTCTACAGACTGCAGACCTGCCGAGAAGGCACAATAAAGTGCAACACACTCTGAATGACTAAGGAAAACTGGTTTTTCGATTGGTTTTGCTTTCAGCACCACACACCTGCAAGTCAACTAACAACTAACTTGTAAATTGATTTAGACTTGTGTAGCAAACTCCCTCACTTGTAGTTCTTTGAGGGCTCCCGCTTTTCACTTTTTATCATTCGCAATAATCAAAAGTAAACCCAATGACTTAATATGTTGGCTATTGAACAAAATTTCACATTTACGATTGCCCGGGTAATGGTTTCTCAAAAACCGGGTAACGAGTACATTGAAAATATGACGATTTCCGGGTACTCGTACCCGTGTGCGAACACTAAGCCGTACCCGATCTTGGCCCCTCTCTTGGGTAAGTACTTTGTATGTCTCATGGCAACATTACCAAATTCACCTACTTTCTGCATTAGCCAAGCTTGGACCGAGGATAGAAGTAAAGTCTATCTCGCACAACTGCGAACAAGAATGGCAGATGTGCCACATCATGGGCTCTACTTCAAAGGTCTCGTAAAGTGCAGTACCGATGTTGAACTATCAAAACCATTGACGATGACCAATCGCAAGACATTTGACAGCACAAAGTGTTTGCGTTTCCCAATTCCTTTGTCCGTTGAAAGACCAGAGTAATCAAGATTGGTATGCTCAGTCCGGCAAATATGCGATCCTTTCCAGATAGGCTCTATCCAAACTGGGTGACCCAACTGGAAAGCTTCAATTATGCCGACATCGTGGTGGGTGTATTAAAGACCGATTGGCTTTTGGCCCCACTTGCTGCCATGGTCTTTGTTAATTCTAAATTGTCCACTGATGTGGTTAAAGAAGTTCGGACTGCAGATGACCTCTTCTACAAGGTTCGCTCTACAAGCAAGGACAAGAGGTTACCGTTGATGTCACCCATTACTTTCCTTGCGATTTGGAACTAAACGACCAGTGTATGGCTGCTCTAAACGATCGCAACTGTTTGTGTCGATCTTGGAAAAAGCATTTTAATTTAATTACAATAAACTTTGACCTCGGGTTTCTCCAAAATTTGAACTCATTTTGCTTTGTTAGTGGGTTTTAAAATTTTTAGATAATTATGCTAAAGATATTTGACAAATTTCATACAAATCCGTTATCTCTACCTGGGAACGGCTACTGTTAACTCAACAAAACAATGTACCAGATGTGGCTTGACAATAATCATTGTCAATCAATTTGACAATGTGCCATTCAATAGATGCTAATTCTCAATCAATTCAATCAACATCTCGACTCCCAACTCAAGTTGATGATGATTCAAACAAATTCCTCATAACGCACGAATCATCAAAACCACAATTGCAATATCAAGTCAATTAACACTCAACATATGTTGGACATTTGAATGAAACAAACATTGATGGAGAATTAGTTAAAAATTAAGAAAGAAGTGGAGTTTGGAGATGATGGTGAGACGGAAATAAAATGAAATCGTGCAACTCTATAACTATCAAAACAAATAAATACAATACTAAAATATTTTTCTAGTGGCCACAAGGAGGACAAGCTTACGCCATTTCTTTATCCACCCAAAGATGTCCAATATGAAACATTCTATGAACCAATATTGCCAAAGACACACCAACAACAACACAACAAAGTCGCAGTAACACTTGTAAAAAGGAAGCAATATTTAGATTGATTTTATGTGAACACTTGAAACTTTGTGCTGAATGTGCAACACAAAATTTAGAATGCAATATCTGTAAATGACATCTTTTGGCTGTTTAATGATGATAGTGCCAATTTGTAATTTGTTTCGTTGAGTTTAATTCATTTCTGACTTTACACAGCACACACGCAAACATGAATTTTTTATTTTGATTATCGCGGCAATTTTGTCTTATTTGCATTATGCATTACAGTTGAACTTTCAATTTACTTGTGAAATTTTGTGAAAATAAAATAAAATTCAGACAAAAATAAGAACATAGAATCGTCATAGAATTGCATAGTAATTGAAAAGACTATATTTTATGATTGATTTATTACAGTTTAAATGTGAAACGTAGAGAAAATTTGAGCAGATTTGAGTAGAAATGATTCAAAGCCTTACATAATTAAGCCTTAATAAAACTCACAATAAAACAAATGTTACACTCAATTTTTTCCAAGTAAAGTTTAACAATTCGAATTTGGTTTCAAGCTTGGAATTTTGGAAATTTTTGAGCACTATTTAAAGTCAGGGCATAATCAAACTCTAACTTTGAACTTTTCTATTTCTTGCGATTTTACTTTTGTGTGTGTGTGTGAAGCATCAAAGTTGCAAGCATGGATCCCAACAACAAAGGACACTGGTCAAGCCAAACAACCGAAAGGCAAACTTGTGGCCGAGCCGACAGTGGTGCCCATGCAGCCAATCAAGACCCAGGATACTGTGACCAAGCAAGTGCCAGGGCCGAACGGCTTGTCTACTGGTGTCAGTCCGAATTCAAAGATTAAGTCTCGACCTAAAAAGTCCATTCGAAAGGTACCGAGTTTGAGTGTGAATGATATGGGACACCGACCTGGCAGTGGACACGACGGGTGTGGAAGATTGCCAGACACACACAAGTACGAAAAGAAACGCAAAAATGTCGATCAAGAACAAGAAAAGCAAGTCAAAGAAGAAACTGTCCAAGAGAGCGCTTGAGATTGAAGCGAACATTCTCCTGTTGCAACAGCAAATTGAGGAGGAGATGGCCAAGGAGAAGGCGATGACCACCGATGAAATCGCGTGTTTGATTGCTCCCGAAGACTATCCCCACATCTACAGGCCTCCGGATACGAATACGACTAAAACGGTCAAAGCGGTCAAGTCAGGAGTTCTGAGAATGCCACAGGACACGCCCACTGCTTTGGTCGCTCCCGAAGAGTACATTCATGTGTACGACAATGCAAAGAAGAATAAGAAGGAATACAATTTCGAGTCAATAAGACCAAAGCAAAATCTACTGTAGGACGAGTACCAGCTGACCCGGTTAAAGTTCTGATTGATTACGATGATGACCAGGATCGCTACCACAAGCAGACCACGGACGACAAAACGGGCGAGACTGGTGCCAAGACGCGTGTTCCAGTGAACGAGCCCTCGTGCTGCACTCGCTCCCGAAGTCTATGTCCGACTGTACAACAATGAGAAGCAAATCGATCAGGTGAAGAAAGCACAGAAGCCAAAAGTCAAAGTAGTAAAAAAGTAGTTCAGTTCACTGCATCAGTCGCGTTAGCAATGCTCGTAAAAGTTGTCACAATTTTACGACCGAAAATCGCTTCACAATAAAATGCCTTCGTATACTAATTTAAAGCAACATTTAAACGAAATGATTCTTGATTTAACTGCAATTTGTTACGGATGCTCGGGAACTCGGGCTTTCACCGTCACACGTCGACCAACCATCCTTGTTGAGCTTGACCTTGATATTGATCGTCCTCGACTTTCCTCACGATTTCCCTCAACAGTTCGGGGTGCGGGTTGATGATGGCGGCCACTGACGCGAACAGGTAGCAAACCAATTCTCATAAACCTTGTGAGACATCACTAAAGTGGACGTTGTCTCTAACCAGTTCCCAAGTGGCATAGTTCTGGTCTTCATTAGGCTCGTCAAAGATTTTCTCCATTTGATTGACAGCCGAGCCTCGCTAAAGGAGAAGTGGGTAAAGTTAGGTAATGTTAAAAAGAGACATACAAGAGGAAGTAGTACACAAACCTTCATTCTATAGATTTGTATTGTCTTGCAACGGATGCCAAATGGATAGTCAATGTTTTGAATTCGTTGCTACACGTGAGTGTTGATTAAATTTACATTTATTACGATGATTCTAAACAATTTGAGGGTCGATGAATCGAACTGTGTCATTAGTTTTTATGTATAGTCAAAGGATCAGACTGGAAAAGGGGAACAAGGCGAGTTTCACTTTCAAGAAGGAACCAAACTGTTTTGAATTCGCTGCTATTGTTGTTTGCAATAATTTTAATTATTGAAACAATTCACAGTTTTATATTTTTAAGATTTGATTTTGAGTTCGTATTGAATTTGGGTAATGCCGGAGCGAAGCCCTTGCAGTTCATCTGGTTTAAAATAAAGTTGAAGTTAAATTTGGAATCCTACACACATTCATTTTGGAATTACTTTTTATTATTGATTGAGTTTTAGAAAGGAAGTGACAATGAAATGTGCTAAACTATTGGCAAGTGAACATTCGATTTGATGTGACAATGCATGGAGAAGATATAAATAATAGATTGTGTATATGATACAGGAGTACATCTGAATTAAAGATGTGAGTGCTAATGTCAATTGTGCACGGCATTCTTATGCTTACGCAATCCAGATGCGTTCTTGTAATTCTTCGGGCAGCCAACAACATCACACGCAAACGGACGCTCACCTGAATGAGCTAGAGAGTGATACTTGAGTAGGGTTGAGCTGCGGAGCGCTTGACCACAGTCGGGCACATTGCACGCATAAGGCAGTTCACCGGTGTGCAGACGTCGATGAATGGTCAAACTGTATGGTTTGGAAAATGCTTGACCGCATCCTGGCCATTCGCACTCGTAGGGCTTCTCTCCGGTGTGCGTTCGTCGATGATGGGTCAATTTGTCACTAGCAGTGAACTTGGCATCACAGTCGGCCCAATTGCACTTGAATGGCTTCTCGCTAGTGTGAGATCGAATGTGAATAATCAAGTTGAACTTGTATTTCGAGCGTTTGCCACATCCCTCGTAGTCGCATTCGAATTTGTTTCCAAACTGGTCTGGCTCGATTTGCCTCACAAAGTTATCTGCAGTCGCCATTTGTTCATTGGCACATTCGTGATGATTGATGGGAATGGTGGCATTGATCGGGTCATGTTGAACGTCATCTCCACTCACTTGACCATCCATAGACTGTTCACCAATTGCCTGACCATTTGGATCTGATTGTTGTTCATTCACACCAATTGCATCTTCACCTTCATTCGGTTGAATCACTTCACGTTCATCATCACTGATTCGTTCAATTCGTTGTCGCTTCGCCGGTGGACCAGTGTCCGTCACACCTCGTTTCACTTGTGCTAATATTTCTGGGTCGTTTTCAGGCTCATAGCCAATTGAGGCTGTTGCTGGTGGATGGGAAGGTGCATTGAAGAATGAAGTTGAAGTTGATGGGCCACAAAAGAGAGAAGAAGTTGGTTGATGCGTTTGGGTATTAGTTGCAAATAGAGTTTCCACTCGAATCGACAAATCACGCTCTCCACCACCACCAACTTGCGAGTGATTCAAATCAGCATTGAGTGGTTCAGTTGCCTGTTGGCTAACATTGTTTGGTTGGACATGTTCAAATTGATTCAGAACCAGTGAACCATCAACAGCACGATCACCACCATTCGCCGAGTGACTTCGATCCAAACTAGAATCCTCGATCAGTTGGTACGACTGAGAAGTGTCCTGTCCGTTCGCCAACGCATTCTCTTCCTCTTCGTACTCTTCCTCGTCGTATTCGTCATCGTCGTAATCGTCATCATCGTAATCGTCATCATCGTAATCGTCATCATCTTCATCCTTAATCTCAATAGTCTCAATCACATTTCCATTTCTGTTGGTAGTTTCATATTCGCCTTCTTCCTTCACATCTTCTGGCTTTATGACCACCATCCGTGCGTAACCGAATTCTCCCGTAATTCTCGCTTCTTCACCATAAACCTGTGGTTGATTTGTCCCAAACTGTGCATTCTCTTCAGCTACTTGTTCGCCACCATAAATCACGTTTTCCATCACTTCTCTATTCGTGTTTTCAAGGTTTAAATTCAACAATTCTTGATTGTGTTGAAAGTTGTTGTGATCGGTAGTGTTGACAGGCGACTGTTGCTGCTGTTGATGAGGATAATAGTCGGGATAGTAGCTTGATGTCGATGGTTGGCTAATGAGAGAAGTTGGTTGATGCGTTTGGACACGGTTTGGTTCGAATTGAGTGGACGATATTGGAACAGTAATCGATGATGACCCTGTGAACTGCTGCTGTTGTTGTTGATAATGATGATGAGGATACTCGGGATTGTAGGTTGACGGTTGGGAAATGAGAGAGGTTGGTTGATAGTGCATTTGGACACGGTTTGGTTCGGCTCGAGTCGATGGAGCCATTAGCACCATTGCACTGTAAAGTGCCTGGAATGGTGAAGATTGTGCTACATTCGGTGTTGGTTGTAATCCTGCTGGAATTTGATTGGTCAGACTGACGGACGAATGTTGCACACTATCGATGCGTACAGTTGACGATGATGATGATGATCCTGTTGCGGGGAAAATATATTAGAAATCGAGATCGAAAAGCATATACACAAAACACCAAAATACCTGAATGTTGTAGTTGTGGTTGTGGAGCGAGTGACACTGCACCAGAATGTTGTTGTGATGGTGGTGGTGCCAAAAGTGTCCCACTTGAGATAACTCGATTTTGGGCAGGTGGAACTGGTTGTGGTGTACCACGCATTAAAGCCCGCAATCTAAAATATTTTTGTTGTAGAACAGAAATCACATCGTCCTTATGCTTCAGTTGTCGTTTCAAGAGATCGATCATTTCATCCTTCTCCTTCACTTGTCGGGCACTGTAATCGAGCATGTCAATCAAATCCTGATCATCGTGATGATCCATCGCGTTATAGTAGAAGGTTGATGTGGGCGGTTGAGGCAAAAGGGTGAAATACAAATAGAAATCGCATACATTCACACAAAAACACACAGACACAACAATACTGCACTGTCTGTCCTCAACAAAGGCAAATGCACTCACAACGGAGAGAGATAGATCACGTGAAGATGGTGATTGTCAGTTGAGATGCGAATTGAGATAAGGTGGTGGACAGATTGGATCATGAGACGAGTGGCTGAAAAGTAGAAATACACACAAAGGGACAACAGAGCGGTCGTGATCGCACGAGGAAAGCAAAACAGCTGTCTGCAGCAAAGTTGGCATGTGAACGGCTATTTCCACACGAGTGAGCGAGTGCATAGAAATATTTTGAATATATTTTCCTATAGGAAACAAATTGAGATATTTGGATTATTTTTTTTCGCTCTAATCTAAAAATTGAGATCAGTTTTAGATTATTTATTCAAAATATTCAAACGGATGTATTTTAAGTGTTTTGTGAATGCTTTTCGATCTCGATTTCTCGATGTTCGATTCGAAGCACATTTTCTCCAATCACAAATGTTTCAAACTTCAAACTCGACAAATTCAACAGTGCTTTTTTGTTCTGGCTGTTCAGCTTCAAGATACACCAAATCTTATTTGTCTAGTCTAATGTTCATATCGCCTAGTTCAAAGTTACTTTTACTTTTGCAAGATCTTGATGAGTATTTTGATATTCATGATAAGTGTCAAGAATAATGTGTTTGAGGAAAGGAAGGTATGGGTAACATGAATACGGAGAGAACCCATTCCCCCCATGGAGGTCGACACCAATCTGACTATTGAGAGTTATGACTATGTCAGTTATACAAAAGAGTGATACAAAGGCATTCAGACATTCAAAAAGCATTACAGAGGCATCTGATTTCGATGGAATGCGCTTCAGGTATCTAACCATCGCAGATCAGCTCAGTGCAACGATCACCTTTCTCCTTGAACTCGGCATGTTCTTGCTCGAAATCTCAATACACAATACACACACACAATGAACACAAGCGAACACTATTATGACATTTGATTGAGCTGAGATTTGGACAAATTGAACCAAAACTATTAAACAAACAGGAACAAAGAAGGTTTAGAACGACAATATAAAGTTTATTATCGAATTGAAACGTATACATTCAAAATACGTTTACATGAACGTATTGAGGCTAATGCTATTAGTAATAGCAATCCTTGGCATTAGTTGGCTTTAGCAGAAGTGTCGATAACCACCTTTCGTTCACCATAATCGACCGTAAACATCGAAGCCTTGTTGGGATCCTGCGCAATCGAAAGTCGAGTGTCCAAACGAACGTGCATCTTGAAAGCGTTGAGCTGAAGGCCAATTCTTGTTTCGCTTCATCGTGGCAGAAAGGTCCCAGGCCAGGCGATAGCACGCACTGAATCGCGTCCACACACGCGACAGTGCAGTTCGAAGCTTCGCTTCGTGTTTCAGAAAAGGTTTCGGGCTTGTTGAAGGCATTCAGGATGGACCCAGTGGTCACAATCCTGCAGATGCATCCTAATTGACTTTGCATCCTCGGCAAGTCGGTGCCTGACCTGACCAAGGACAGCATCGCATCAACATGCTTGGCCAGATGCAGGGCATACAGCCATAGTGGAAGCCGTGGGTGCAGTTCTCCAGGTATAGCACCGGTGTCGAGGGACCACTGCTTTGAGGCATACAGCGCATAGACCACGAGCCACCTCAACAGCTTGAAAGTAGTCACCAGTAAAAATGGTCTTGACCATAAGAGAACGAGGCTTTGAGGTTCTCGGTGTCCTTCACAGTAACGTGTAGTCCCTTGTAGCAGCCATGCATACTACACTTGTTGCAGGGTCGGTTCTTGCATGGCAGGACACACACAAATGGAGAGCAGGACCATTAGGGACCACTTGTTCTTGACCCGGCTTCGATGGGCTTGATCAGACCCACAAGAGAAGACCACCACCAGCAGAAGCACCTTCTTGAAGGAGTCGGGTCGAGTTCGGTCCATTTCTTGAGAACAAGTCACATAAGGTAGGGACAAAAGAACATAGCCTCGACTGAGGCATGAACAGCTTTATTTGAAGCTGACCACGACCATTGTTGAAGCATAACCATGACGAGGACAAAGAACATTATCTCGAACTTAGCAACAATTGAAACAGGAAAAAATTCTCCGATTTACTTCGAACAGATTCGACAAATTCTGCATCTGTTCCAAATGATAATCATCAATATGACCCTAAATGATTTCATTTGATTAGAAGTTAAACTGACCAAAGCAAATTATGTTATTCGCATTCACCCGAAGACTTTTCCCGAAAGTAAATTTGAATTTACAACATTCGCATTTTGTATATAAGATATTAATGTTTTTATTGAACGATTGATAGATTTTATTACTTTACATAGAGATTATTGAAAGCGGTATTTTCTGTTCAAATTTCAATCATTCAAGTCATTTTGTTTCTTTGTTATTTGTAAATACTTCAGAGACATTTTATTGACTTTTTCTTTGTTATAAAAATATTATAAACAGTA
Organism: Rhizoglyphus robini; assembly: GCA_023373905.1. NCBI lineage: Eukaryota > Metazoa > Arthropoda > Arachnida > Sarcoptiformes > Acaridae > Rhizoglyphus > Rhizoglyphus robini. The sequence continues at coordinate 11,023 of JAKIJQ010000435.1, forward strand.
AATTCTGAATGAATTCTAAAAATAGACCAAAGTTTTCCATTAATTATTTGCTTGTAATTAGGCGTAATAATTTACTTTAGATTATTCACAATGTGAATTTCAAATAATCCCCATCTGTCATTGGTTTGGAAAATGCTTGTGGTTTGTTGTTCCCTTCCATTAAATTCCATTAAATCTCATGATATCTTAAAATCTGTTAAATTCATTATTTAAATATACAAAATAAAATTCACTCTCTCAACCTCACCCTGAACAACTCACCCTCGTCTGTAGATGGATGGTTCGCGATGTCATCTCACCTAATTCGCATCATTTTGCCAACTTGCTCAAACTAGAGATCATGGCCCCTTTTTGATTACATCGGATACATTCGTTCATGATTAATACATTGTTTGATGTACGAGTTTCTTGATTAAAATATATCTTGTTGTGTACTACTTTCATTGTTGTGTTGATTATTTTGGTTGGGAGACGGAGATGTGTCTTGGGTCACTAGTTTTATAATAAAAATTTGTTGAGTCAACACCAAAATGTGCTTGGTTGTTTGTTGATTTTCAAAATATCACAAATTTCCTAATTTTTGTGGTGGAAATCTGTACTGAATAGATTAAAGTAGTAGATTGTATACTGAAGTTGGAGATATCGAGAATTGTAATTGTGAATTGTAAATGCAAAACAAACTAATCTGAATGGACTCAAATGTGGTACTTTACAAATGGACGAACTTTGTCATATGTCAGACGATAATCTTGTGATACATTGTTGATGAATTTAGTCTTTCCACTATCTTCACTATATAGTCACTTTATTTGCTTGTTTGTTATCTGTTTATCTGTTTACTAAACAAATTCAAGTTATTTGACCAACTCAAGAAACTTTATTTAGATGTTATACATTGGATATTGATATATTGATATTGTGCATTGCCTTTTGATGTTGATTCAATCTAGACATACACTTGAAAGCTTTGCTACAGCCATATGAACGACAAACAAATGGACGATCCTCTGAGTGAAATCGAGCATGATTTGCCAAATGCAGGCCAGCGACGTAAGAGCCAATTTTTTTCGCGCGCGGGGTGGGGATATCCATACAGTACGTATGTTTTTAGCTTTAAATAAATCGCGTGTTCAGAAAAGACCTCCTACTGTGTTTCTGTCGACCCTTTCAAGTTGATTGCCTTGTCGCGGGCAGACAGGGCTCACATTTCTCTTTACTTATGTCTAATTGGCAATGAATCAATTAGTGTTTGGGTGTTGGTGGTAGTGTCGAGTCATATGTCTAGCTCAATGAATCGAGTCCTTTGTCCCCGTGTCGAGGGGGGACGCCGACTGTGACAACAAAAAGGATTTAGTGTCTACTGTCTCTCCTCGCTCTCCCACTTTCCACTTTTGTTGTCTATCGAGCTCTTTCTATGGATTGCTGAAATTCGTGTTTACTTTTTGTGTAAAATTAGCATCAAAACTGATTATCAATGTTTATAGTAGTTTGTTCAGAAATTATAAATTTTTTATTAAGCGTTCCATCATCTGAGCGATGTACGCATCATTTGCATAGCTTACTCTTGTGGTCGAGCTCGAGTTGAGTTTTGTCTCCGAGCCGAGACTGAAGAGGGAGAGAGAAGTCGGGACCCCGACCAGGTGACGAGATAAGCTTTAAGTGAAGTCTTCTTTCACGTCTCAGAGACGTCGTCTCTCTCCTTTCTCGCTCTTTTCTCAAACACACGAACTCATTAGGCCTCTTCTGCAGGGCAATGCAATGCGAAATGACAAAAATTAGTAAACGAATGTGCGTTCCACTGGCAGTGAGTCTCTCTCGTATTTGTACTTTCTGCATTGTTGTAAAGTTGAACTCATGAATAAAGGTCATACATCTCATGTAGTAATGATTTTTTAAGCAGACACAGAAAGTGAAAATGGCATAGAAGTAGACTTTTTTGATAATTTGTGAAATATATTGAACGTCTTTATTTGATTCATTTTGTTCGCTGAATTTGCATGCATAGCATGGATTCCATGCTACAGATTGTTGAGAAACTTTTGAGATAATCTTATTTTGACATTTTACATTGATATGTTCAAATTGGTATGAACACAATAAGACCTAAGTTGAATTTGCTGTGAATATATGAAAATGTGGAGAAACTATTAGAATAACCTTAACTTTTCAACTCTATTCCTCCAGTCAGAGTTAGAGTGAGGAAACTATACGGAATATATCAAATGCTTCTGTCCATGTTCGACAATGTACAAAATGCAGCAGCACCTGTTTGCTTCTATACTTTTGAAGGGAAAAGCGAGTCCAGTGGCATCAAGATTATTGTCGTTGATTGTCCCAGAGCGAGAAGTGAGTGACTGACTTAAATACACGTAGCACGAACACATCACGTTCTGGTAAATGTTATTTGTTAAATGGTATTTGTTTGAGCATTGAATGTTTACTCGCTAAACTATTGACATAAACAAAAGCCATATACAGTTGTCAATTTAACAATGTACATTGGACATTGAAAAAGCATAATTCGATTCGATTTTCAGGTCAAGTCATTTTGCTGTCATTGCCCGTCTTGTGTTTATTTGTGTTTAGGTGAATTATTTATGACATAAATTTGAGTTGTGATAAATTGTGAGAATTTTTTGGATCATAAATTTTAAAGTAAACTATACTGCCTATGCCAAACTTCAATTTGGTTTCATTAATTGTGCATAAATCAGTTATCATGATAAGATTTTCTGGTTAACCCTTTAACGCCCGCCCGGGACATTTATGGCACAGATGTTTGAAGCCGCATAACTTTATAATTTTTTGACATTTTTGAATGTTTAGATAGCTTAAAATGTTCGTTGTGAAAATATCTATTTGGCTGTCAAACAAAACCCCATCAAAATCTTACCAAATTTGAGAAAACTGAACTAATTTGCGGCAAAACTGACATTTTTCAAAATTAAATGTTTTTGGAATTTGGTGGTCAAAATCAATTTCTATATTGATCATTTTAACTTTTTGGCTATATGCCTATCTTGTTGCCCATGCGATTCTGAGAAAATTAAGTACCGGGTTTGCCTAGGGTAGGATCAAAGGCAAAAAAGATATGACACGATAAAGGCTCTCAGGTCGACTATTTTCCACACTTTGACCTCGAATATCTTAGGTCAAAGGTCATTTGTGACCAAAAGGAAAAAACAAGTGTCAATTTTTTTGGGCATACGAATCGAATAAAACAAGTTTCAACTCATTTCGTTTCCTGGGCGTTAAAGGGTTAAATGTTTTCGCGCAAATTGTTTTTTGTACTTTTTGTGTCAAATTAGAACCAAAAGTGAATGTCAACATTGTTCATAGTAGTTCGTGAGCAATTATAAATTGCTTGTATAGTGAATTATTGCTTTATCTGATCAATAAATATCAAAATTCGTTTTGTCCCATAAGTCACTATACGAGAACAGGTAGGTCACCATAGAGAAATGAGCACGACTGCTTTTATTATGTTTGCTTCGCTTTTCTGTAATTGTGTTACAGTTTTGGATTTGTTTTTTCAAGTTGACTCAAGTAATGTGCAGTTGTTGATATAAACAAAAAAAATTAAATTTAAATAAAACAAATTCTACGATTCGATTCAAACGTAAGTTCATGTTGAGGTTCTATGCTTTTTGGTATGTTGTGCTTACTTGACGAGTATAGAAAATCGTTAAGATAGAGATTTGAATTTTATCTAAAAGTGGGAGTTTTTTTTATAGAAATTATTAATATGAATCCATGCTATATATGTCAATCTTCAATTTGGCTGTGTTAATTATATTAAAATATAATAAATTGATGAGATTATCTGGTTCAAAGTTTTCCCGCCAAAATACATTTTGCACTTTTTATTCCAAATTTGCTTTAAAAGTTATCATAGATGTTAATGATGGCTTTATAAGTTGTTTTAAAAAGTTTATTGAGTGAAATTTCATACGATCTGATTAAAAAATGACGATTTTATCAAAGGGGCAGCAGCGCACCCAATTGCACCTTAAACATTACACATTTGGGTTCTACCTTCTCGAGAGGAAAACAACATACGAACTCATGAGGAAAGCACCCGCCTTGGGCTCGTGTACAGAACTGAACATCTTAAGCAGTGCCCGACCGGAAGAAAGAACATTATGTTTCACGATACCGTACGAACAGATCTACACCCCTCCACCAACGGAAAGAGTCCATCCCTTAGAAACAAGCGAACCAACCAAATCAAACCGACCAATGCAACCTCAACCATCTCCACAAGACCCAGGAGGATTTTTGATTACCAAAATCCTGGATGATGGTACCATCATTGAGGAACACGAAAATATTGACGCGCCGAATTCAAATGTTGAAGAATCAATCATCTGTTCGCCAGAAGAAAGTTCCGATCCAAATGAAGAAAGTGCTCGAAGAAAGGCTTGGAGATACAGACAAGCACGTGAACGAGAACGAGAAAAAGAACGAACAGAACCAGAACCGTCGACAGACGACATCATCACATCTACATCAGTGATTCACATGCCGATCAAACCTGACGAAGTCCAAATCTATTCTTTTGGTTTTTACAACAGCACATCGGCAGGAGGAGCGGCCACAATCAAGAGAGGATCGGACAAATGGACCGCCACCTTCTACTTTGATCCTTACGTACCTAAGAATCAAAGCGAACAATTCTCGATCATGAGGGCACTGAAGTACATTCACGCACATCGTTGTGACGAATACTCCTGCATCAATTCCATCACAATCGTAACCACAAACAGAACAATTCTCACCAACTTGTCCAAGTTCTCCGTCGCACTCAGCCCAATCGAAGTGACCATCGCCAAATATCTTAACTTACTCGAGCTTCCAGTGGTGATTACTATGGCTAGTCCCTCAGACGCCTGTATGAAAATTGTGAAGCAAAAAGCAAGAGAGATTTCGATGGAGAACGACAGAGAATCTTGTTACAAGCAATACCCCAAGCACAGCGCCAAAAAGGTGGCCCAATCAATCACCAACCAGAAAATGACAACTCGCTTTCAAGTACTCGCAAATGCAACCTTGAAGGAATTCTTCCTTAACTGGACTGAAATTCCGAAGTACATTGTTCCAGATTTCTTCCTCGCCCAGATCTTCAGTGGACACGGGTCTTTTGGAGAATATCTGAATCGCCTCAAGGTACGCGACGAAAATAATCGAATACACAGTCCTTTCTGCTGGTGTGATGGACGAACAATTCAAACCGTGCAGCACATCATGATCTACTGCCCACTATTTGAGGACATAAGGTCTGATGGCTACTTGGGCCACTCTGGCGAACTAATCGGCGACATTGATAACCTGAGGCACTGGATCTTTTCGGAACCTCAATTCGAACGGCTCTGTCAAGTCAAGAAGTTTATTGTGGACAGACTCCACGAATACCGTGACAACCCACACCGAGTCCCAGCCAACCTTCGAATGTCCCAATGATTCCAACTTGGTGCATTTGACCTATGATCTCTTACCCACAATCATTCATAACCTCAGCATTGCAAATATCATCTCATATTTCAATTTCATATGTACATTTGTAATATTATTTTCATTTCCACTTTTTTTTCTCTCATGTATTATATTGTAAATAGCATCACCAAAACCATTAATCTTTCATAAAACCAAACTACCTCTGTAAACCTCTAACTCCAACTGTAATTCATAACACATTTTTGTAGCCCGTTCGCTGGCAGTCTAATCAATAAAGATACCCGGACGGGTTTTCCAAACAAAAAAAAAAATACTAACGTATAGAATGCATATTGTATCACATTCAGCAGTATTCATTCAACCAGTCTTGCGCTTTTTGGCACTTCGAGTAGTAATAGTACCAGAATGAGTAACATAGGGATAGTTCCAAACCGGACCGAGACACTTGATGGGCGAATCGCCCTTGGGTTCGTCCTTGATCTCCTGTTTGACTTGAGCATCTTGACGTCGTTCCTGAATCGGAGCGGAATCACCACCACCACTAACCGGTAACAACAAATCGTTGACCTGTTGATTGAAATCATCAAGCAGAGAATCGATACTTGTAGATGAGAAATCGACGATACTCGATCCGAGCGACTTGAGGTGAGATCGAAGATTCTCGAGAGAAGAGCAAACCTCGGCTTCGGATGGTCGATCTGCAGAGAGAGGGTCCTTCTCTTTGGGATTTTCTTCTTTAGGAGGGTCATCCGAAGGAACAGCAGCAGGAGTATCCTTAGAAGCTCCATCAGTAGAGGGAGGCAAAGTATTCTTGTCACCAACCGAACCACCATCATCATCACCAATCAGTGTACCATCGGAGTCCGAGTCGTAACCATCCAGTGCATCAGCAGGAAGATTGTTCATATTCTGAAGGAAAGACATGATGATGACGAGAATCACGTGATGATGTTGATGATGATCGATTCAAAGTAGTGAGGGATAGAAACGAATAAAGAATTCAACAATTTTAGAAACCAACAACTACAAGTAGAAGTAGAAGAAGTAGAAAATAGACAGTACGAGAGTTACTCACACAGCTGACAAATACAAAAATAATACACGATATACACAGCCAAGTCGCACTGTGTCAGTACTGCTCTACAATACAATCAAATGTTTGTACGATGAGACCTGAAAGACAGACACACACACGTCCGGTCCAGAACGTCCATTTCGAATCACATTCACAATTCACTTGAACACGGCCTTCGACATTGCCTTCAATTGGCCATCTTTGCCACATGACAATTATCGTGCCCAATCGTTTGACGGTTTTCTCTTTGATGATGATGAAATGAGCAGGAATAGTGTAGTTGAAGAATTAAAAAGGTTTCAAAGTGCTGTGACATGAGATTTTAATTGATTTTTACATTTGAAAGGATGTAACTTTTATGAATGATGCATGAGAAATTCAACTGTGTGATTTGTTTAGGTGTGCAGTGCGTGGATTTATCAGGAAAAGGAAAAGAACTTGAAATTTTTAGTGTTTTTTTTCACTTAAAAAGTTTTTAATCTTCTCAAACAAGAGATTGTAGACCATTTTCAAAGGTCAAAAGCTTTAAAATAATTTACTCAAACTGATAGATTCTCAAATTCTTGATTTATTGTGAATTAAAGACATTTTCATTGGTCAAATACTAATTGTCTTTTTTAGATTTTTAATATTCTGACCAAAACCAATAATTCTGACTGTGTTTGAAATCCAATTTCTCAATCACAAACTTGAGTGAAACGTAAAACCAAAATTCGATATTGTTCCATAGAGCCACTAACAACGCTCATCTCCAAATCCAATTTCTCAATCACCAACTTTGCGTGAAAAAAATCAAAATTTCACATTACTCCCATAGATCCAATGACACAGTCCCATCCAAACAACAACTACAGAACACTTAAATAAGATTGCCTGACATTTGCATTGGCCAGATACTAAATGTCTTTTTAGATTTTTGTTACACTGCCCGTTCTTGATTGATTTGATTTTTCGCCAAATTTGATTGTAAATTTCCTGGCTGCGGATTGTCCTTTGTGTACAGAAGACTCGTCTGGTCAACAGTTCCAACAGATCAACTGATACACTGGATTCCGCATTTTCATCGAATTTGAATTGTCATTTTTCAATTTTGACATTGTGATTGTCATCATAAGTGAACCCTCAAACAAAAAAAGCAAATGACGCACAGACAATGTTGTTGCATAGCCAAATGCAATTTTACTTTTTGTAAAAAGAATCATCAAAGTTGACTCAATAATGCCGGAAATAAATTTATTTTTTTTATTTGTCATTTGCACTTTTGTCACTTTCTTTATTTTCTTATTTCTTATTTATTTATTGAATTATTTATTCTGGTATTTTTTAACGTTTCAATAAATATTGTAAATGTTTCGTTTGTATTTTTTTAAATAATTAAATAAATAACAAATAAATATTCAACTAGATTTGTTCGTGTATTTGTGTCATGTGTAACACAGTTTGTGAATGCGCACTCACAATTGTCAGCTGTTCTCCTTCTGCAGCTCATTTTCACTCTACTCGTGTTTTGCTGTGTCTGCCCACAGAGAATTTGCAAATCGGCCAACTCTTCGAAACTCGTGCTAATACTCTCATTTTGCACAATCACTCTCCAAACAATCTCGAGACTAAGCCAGCTCTCTCCAATCACTCTCGTTTTGCAAACTCGCTCCAACCACTCTCGTCAAGCAGCAAACTCTCTCCAAACTATCTCACATTCTAACAATTTATGAATGCATATATCAAAATACCATTTAGTGGACTGCTTTGATAATCCGAAATTTCTTAACTATTACATAGTAATACTGAAAATATTTATTAATATATATTAAATTAAATATGACGATTTACAATGTCAAATATATACATAACGTTATCATTACAATAATATGTACAATTAGATTGAATGTCTTTCGGAGATATTAATTCTAATTGAGACGATTTTGTCTCTGCTAGTGAAATATAATAGAATTCATTCGAATTTGTTGTATCGAGTTTGTACTTTAATCCTAAAATGAAGATTTCGTTTAGCTTTGAGAATTGGAAAATTTTGGTGACACGATAAAAACAATCTTTAGCCTTGATGAAATTGTTAGCCGTCTGGGTATTAGATGATCGGGCAGTGGTGGTTATGATGAATTGTTTGTATTTGAGCCTTCCATAAAATTTGACAGAAGGAAAGTGTTCTTCATACTGCTCCAAGATTTTCTTGTCCTGGTTGTTGAGACAAACAGTGCCTTTTGGCTGAGGCAATTGCAACACAATATTGTTGGGGGCATCTCCGATTTTGGGATAAACTTGAATGGCAAAAGATTTCACAGTTGGTGATATCCCACTTGAAGGCGAGATGCAAAATGTGCCAATCGATGCCGCTGTCAATGATTTGTTTACTATTTGTTGAGGTACAGCAGTTCCAGTTTCGGCTCTTCCAACCAAAATTCCCATTAAATTTTCGACACAAAAGGCTGAATTGGTAATTAAAGGCCCATAATTCCATACAACATCGGGCAAATGGACCAAACAGTGTACATTGTATCGGTACATATTGGTAGGATATAATTGACCAAATTCAGCGAGAAAATCGTCGATGACTGGTCTAATGGCCAAAATATCAGAACGAGAGATATTTCTTTTGTTCAACACCGAAATTATCTTGACTAATTTCTTGAAATTTTCAAAACAGTCTTGCCTTAATATGCCTTCGAGTGCTACAAAACCATAGAGCAGAAAGACCTCATAATCGAAAGCCTTCCAGGTTGACCTTTGTTCTTTTGGTCCAAGTAGCGGCATCCTTCTAATCTGATTGCATGGGAATTTGATGGCTTGGAGACGGGAGTTGATGAGACTAATCTGTGAGGCATTTAGATAAGAATCGACTCCTTTAATTTCACCGAGCCAACCTTTTATCAACAGCTTAACAGTGCCGATTAGTTGAGAATGCATATAGTCTGGTGGTGCAATCAGATTAAGTTTGACGTACTCGAGGCGAGCTAGTTCGCATGTTCCCTTGATACCAAACAGCGATTCGTCCTTGATTTTGGGAGAAGAAGATAGTGCAATTAGGTCTCTCCATTCTTCGTTTGTTTTTGCTCGGCAGTTTTCGGCAGACATAGGATACCTTTAATAATAATTAATCAAAATTAAATAATAATAAAACAACATTTACAATACCTTCGAGTTGATTTTCCTTTTGAAGTATCGTTGAATTTGATAGTCTTAACATAACAAAGATTGCAACCATAAACAGCATTGTGAGCTTTGTGATTAAGGACGTCAGCTCTTGCTGGTGCATCGGCTATTACGAGAAGTAGTCTTACATAGAAACGTTGAATTATACCTTTGGATATTTCAATTTCAATAGGTTTAGTGTCATATTCAATCAATTCGTTGATTAAAGGTTTGAAAATAGCACTGCTACTGGCTTTTTGGCTCCCAGCATGCAAGGCTAACAATAGTCCATTTGCTTGGCGAAGATTGTAGGGCAATTCATTAATAAATCCAACAACCGGCCACAAACTTTTTGTTCCATTAGAAGTGTAGTTCGCGCCATCGTAACCCAATGTTATTGTAATAGTCTTGCTGTTAAAGTCATTGTTCTTGACTTTGATCTCTTCCTCCCGATTCTTAAGTCGCTGATATTCAAGACCACCAGTAACATCATGCACATGTTCACCATCTGGTTTGATATCAAAATCCATCTCATCGTGCAAATGGGGAACCGTAAAAGTCAACCAATCTTTGAGAAAAACAGAACAGAAGAAACTGGATTGTTTCTTAATTGCTTCGGCAGGGTCAATGTGACACAAATCACAGTTTAGTGTCTCGCAGGTTGCGGTTTGGTTCACATCAGAGACAGGAGCAGTGATTCCACAAGGGCCAGAAGTATAAAAGTACTTCTTAATTTCTGGGGTAAAGATCTTACTCTTTTTCTTAATTGTCTGATAAGAGATGTTAATGTATTTATACTTGAAGATGATGTTTAGGAACCTGGCCAAATCACAAACAGCCGAATCAGTCCATTTGTGTCGGACTTGAAGCAGCAACATCATCACATATATTTCTTGTTCAGACAACTCTTTGCCTTCAAATTGATCCCAAATATCGTCACCGCTTAGACCATCATCGCCATTATTGAGATTTTCATACGTAGAATCGAATTCTAGTCGGTCGGTTTCGTTTTCAGTTGGATCAAATTCATTTGACATTGAAATAGTGTCGGGGTAGTTCGCAGAAAGAGAATCAGATGACATCGATTGACCGTGACCAGTGTAATGTTCTTGGGGGTGGATATTCTGCTCAAGATTTAATACATTTCCATTTAAAGTTTCATTCAACAGTCTTGCCTGTTCGATAAACAAATTGTCAATCGACTTGTTTAAATCTCTTCAAAAGTAAACAAAAAACAAAATTAATTTATCCCTTTTGATAAAATGTGCTGTACTACTTACTTATGTTGTCTAATCGATTCGTTCAAAGCCGACTTAAATTTCTTGGAGCTTTTGCCATTCATTCTTCAGCAGGTAGAATAAATTATGACGATTAACTTGATGAGGATGCCCGGGCAAAGGTAAGAATTTTCTTAAAGAAATGCAGTCGACTGAACGAGGCAACATATGAAGTTCATATTATGAACAGACAAATGTTTACATTCAAACGCAGACTAGTTCACGTCATCTATGAATGACTCTGCAGCGCTCTGTCTGTAACAGTAGACAGTACTGTCTGTTACTTGCGCGCTTCTTTTCGACCTTCGCCCGACACGTGTACGCGTACGTACATGCTTCATTCGTTTGTCGACTGTCCGCTTGTTTAGTCGCATTCTGTCTGCGATAATTTACCTTTCTAAACTATATCTCTGTTATCTTATCTTTGATTGCTTACTTTAAAATGGCTTCAGTTACGTTGAAAACATTTGCCGTAATAAAAACAACCGAAATTTCGCTTGCTTCTAAACTCGACGTTGGTTGTCTTATGTTGATAAAAGGCAAAGACTTGAAGGGCTGGTGTCGCGACAGATGGCCTTGTGGAGTTGGCTGGCCTGAAAACCCAATTTGGCAAAAGGATGACGCCGATTCGGAGGAAGATATTCGATGCAAAATACTGTGTATTGACAGTAAGTTCTTATTTTAAATAATTGAAACCGATTTACATTACAAAATAATTTATTTAAGCTAAGGAAAAATGTGAGTCTTTTATGAAGTCTTATTCTGAGGTTCCTGAGTCAGTGGACACCAAAGACTCATCGATCTCGGCTGAACAATATTGTCACCTGAAGAACGAAATTGCCGCTCTCCGTGAAGACCTTAATTCATTGAGTTTCGAGCTAAAATCGTGGCGCCAAGCTTGCCTTCCTAATTTCGCCGTAAAATCTGTAAGTTTAAATTATATTTGTTTGTATTTTTCTGATAGTTTTTATTCTAGAAACTTATTCAAATCGCAAACCATGAAGGCTGGTTTATTCCCATGGATCTTATCTCGCTCTGCTATATATATGGGCCTAATGAGAAAGGTTTTCGCCGTTTGTTTTATAAGGTTTTCTCAGACAACGATGGAAAGTACTTTGAGGACCAAAGCTGGACCACTTTGACCCCGAAGGACAAGGAGAAGATTGAGGATTTAATGGGTAAATCAAAATATTTTGTTTTATTTGGCAAATTTAAAACCTTTATATTTATTTGACAGCGGTTTTTGTACTTCATTGTTGGTCCCAGCAGAAAAATCACGCTGATTTAAAGTCAAGTTACACCAAAGACCTTTACAGCAAAATTCATAATAACATTGTTAGCCATCTTAATCAAAGAAATTGGGTGAAGAAAAAGTAAGTTATAGCGGAATGTAATTTACGTAATAATAATTATAATGATAAATATTATTTTTAGTGGCAATGGCGAAAAGAAGCCCAAGTTTAAACGAAGTGTGAAGCAAAAGATAACTTATGAAGCATTGAATCGAGTGGAAGATTCTCTTCGTGACCAAAACATGTCTCTCACTTTGGACAATCAGGACACCGATCAATCTTTTCCGGTTTCCCCAACATCTATTTCGATATTTGAAGATATGGTAGCTGAAGATTGCTAATTTTACAATTGTCTATAGACATATATACTATATACTTTAATTTTTTCCTAATTTGATCTCAAGAATTATTTATTATTATGTAGATTTATAAATGTATTATATTGATTATTTTTTTGTTTATTAAACAATTTAGTGTACTAAATATATTTACAATCGAGGATAAAATTAGGTGTGTACGTAGTTTATGAATGGTGCCAAATATTTCGTTCTCTTGCTGGAGAGTGCTCTGATAGAGTTTTGAGAAGACTCTCTCACAACTATCACAAACAGCTAGATTTGGTCACTTTTGAGAGCATTTCAACTAGTCGCGAAGACTCTCTATGAGAGTGTTTGCGATAGTTTCGAGAGAGCATAAATTCGCTGTGGGTGTTTGCACGTGAAAGTTTATTTCAATTTTGTCTTTCGTTTTTGTTTCGAGTCTACTTTTCCCGTGTTTTGTTCTCACCATCCGCATCATCCTCATCATCATGGTACGCTCGTTGGCCCACTTTCCCGATTTGTGTCTTTTGAATGTTTTCAAGCGTCTTCCCCTCCACGATGTCATTCGCAGTGTTGGTGGTGTGTGTCACAACTGGGCTCGTCTCCAGCTCACCGAACTGAAGCGTCGTCGACTGTTGGTGCTCGTCCAAGGTTCGCCAATAGGATTTGGATACATCCAAGAGGAGTGCAATCCATTTGGCAACAATCTTATCGAACGCGTTCGTCGTGATGATGGTTCACCCTGGCTCGCAGCACCACTTTTAGATGTCAACAAGCTCGAATTTGAGTCACTCTGTGTGCCTGACCATCGTCCTTTGACAGCAGCTTTTGCCTCCCCACTGATGCGTACAATGAAAAATGTGACTCATCTCATTGTGGACCAGAATTACGTTACATATGACGATGATGATATGATCGAAGTTCTGCACCAACTTTGCCGTATGCTCAAGCACTGGTCGGCCAGTCTGGTTTCGGTGAAGATTGACTTTTTTACTGCGTCTGCCTATGGCATAATCCAGTCTGATGCACAACTTCGCTCCCGATACAAACCAATTGCTGATCATTTTCTCGAATCGATCAATCAACTTCCAGCGCTGCGTCATCTTCTGCTGAGTTGCGCTTTTGATGCTCTCGCCCTCAGCACGAGTATGCAGCCCATACTTCGACGTCTGGACACTCTCACTATTGTACGCTTTGGCATCCACGAATTGTTCCTCAGTTCGCTTGGTGATTGGATCGGCGACGAAGATGGTGGAGATAAACCGCAAATTTCTTGGATAAACGCTTTATCCCTGGACGATCTCCGCCGAGTCGATGATCGAGTGGTTGGCAACTTTGTCCGACTCCTTTTGACGAATTATCTGTGGGCTCATGACTTCGAACGCATTCGAATGTTCTCTGCTCGATTTCGCTCCCTCACCACCTTAAACCTGCGGATTAACATGATGCCAGTGACAATGTTGGCCCGAGCACTTGCACCACTCAGTCAGTTGGTCTACCTCAAACTTAATATTGGTTCTATTACTCGAGAGGAGCCGAATAATGCCGATGGCCGCCACAATGGACACGATGAAGATGGTCAACATTTTGAACTCATCATCACTCCTCTTCCATCCGTTCGACTGCTTTCCTTGCAATTCCGCACCGACTCTCACCTTGACACCGAGCGACTCTATCCGGACCAACTTTTCCCTAATCTGCAGGTGCTCGACCTCAATCACAGACCATCTGGCTGTGATGAAAGTGATTGCCGTTATGGTTTGATGATGGTGAATCAAGTTGAGAAACGAACTTTGTCCGATTGTCACCGAATTGAGCACTGCATGCATCTGGCTAGGCAGCCATTTCGACGCTGTCTCAAGTTGCACACTGTCAAAATCATGCCTCTGGATGGTCGTTATGGGACAATTATCGACGATTTGACGTACATGTGAATGAATGGATATTACTTTATCATGATTCAATACTTTTATTTTGTAATTCATTCAATGCATATTGCCCATTTATGATAATCCTATAATAAACTTTTAGATAACTACTATTCTTTCGTTTATTTTGTTTAATTTTTGTAGGCGTTACAAGTCGTCAGGCAAACGCAAAAAAAACTGCGCCAGAAGGCAACTGAGAGAGATGGGTAAGTAGCAACTCTGTTTGTGTGTGTGTTGATTGGCCATTTTGTTGATTGTTTCCTTTCTTTCTAGAGTGCCTTCTTTTACTCGCTACCAAATCCGCACTCCTCGCCAGAGAAGTGCAGACACTTGATGCAAGAAAATTCACATAATTTGTGACACCATTTGATTGAATTTTAAAGTAGCATTTCACCAATAAACGAATTTGGGAGAGTAGAAATTGGATTAGGAGAACCATTAAAGATCTATTGTATACTTGATTGGCCCTTTGATCACGTGAGGCAAAATCAGATTATATTATTTATTGTAAAAGAGGAAGAAAAAATACACAGAAAAATAGAAACATTATTTGTAAAAAAGATATATTTATAAAATCCAAGATTAAAATGATAGATTTTTTATTTGCGCTTGTAAATGTTTGAAACAAGAAAATTATCACTTAGGTAATATGTTTGAGATGTTCTTTAAATAAAAATCAGGCGGCGGGTTACCTCAACCTCAACCACTTCGTGCATTTTGTGTAATTTGCACAGAACGAACGACAAAAGGTAGAGGTTTGAAAATGTAGGAGCATAGGTTAACACAATGTGTCTCTGAACCCTAAGAATACTAATACTAGTTATAGATAACTATGCAACTTATAGATGGAATCTATAATGATTAAGATGAGTGATTCATTTTACCTGTAATAATTGCACTCAGAAGCTTAATATGAAAATAAACTATGTATGTAAAATTGATTACTCAAAATTGTAATACGAAATCAAAGTTTCAGTAAATAAAATATTTCTGTCTCAAAACTTGCCCGATTTCACCTGACCACATCTTTCTTACTGCTTTGCTAGCACGGTATTTATTTAAACATTCCAAATTATCTAATCAATACCTCTTAATCTTGTGCTTCTGGTTCAAATTAACAATTCACACTTTCACATTCAGGATATAAATCCAGAAATTTCTTTATTAATATTAGTTAAAATTCTTTTTCACAAAATGAATATTATTGTATTAAGGTTTATTTACAGCTGAATTATATTTTTTGATTATATCAAACTTATCACACACAGTCAAGTGTAATGATCTGATGTTCAGATGTTAATTGTAATGATGGCGAATATCTTGCTGAAAATGCAATTCATTAAAGTTATCAAGTGCTTAAAGTATAATTCTGTTCTGAATTGTTTGTAGCCATTTTCCTGGGTTAAAATTTTTTCAGAATAGTATAGGCTTTTATTTCGAGGATTCAAATCACTAAAATTGTCATATTCACTATTGCTTGGCCAAACCTCAAGTTCTAGATGACAGGTATTTACCGCCGCCTGATTTTTTATTTAAAGAACATCTCAAACATATTACCTAAGTGATTATTTTCTTGTTTCAAACATTTACAAGCGCAAATAAAAAATCTATCATTTTAATCTTGGATTTTATAAATATATTTCAACCATTTTCAGTCTAAAGCTGGAATCCAAAAACAATGCTCTGTCATTAATGTTTACTACAATTAGCTTTGATGCTTGGTATACTAGTCAAATCCAGTCCCATGTCTAATTTAAATTGACGACGTTGTACAATTGTGAAAATAATTCCAATTCCAGTACGACCAGAAATATTTCTGTATGAACTTCATAAAATGAAGGTGCTCATTATCTGCCAAAAATAACATAATCATGCATTCATAATGGCTAATTATTACGGATACCACTTATTCCTGTAACAGTATAAAGACAAAATTAATAAGTTTAAATTTGTGAAATATATTTAGCATACCGTATAAAACATAAGGTGTAAATCAAAATAATCCAAAATCCAAAACAATTCCGAGTGAGTGTTGTTGTTTGAATAACATCAAAACAGATTGTTTACAGACTGGTATTAAAATCGTGAAAAGATACTTCGATTCCTGTGTAGGTTATATAAAAACAAAAGAATTTAGGGAGAAATAAATATTTAATGTCATCAACCCAATAACATTACCTACACGAAGAGTAAATTGAATCGGAGTAATCACCAAAAGCAACACACCACACAAACGCCAAAACAAAAACAGCTGATCGACGTAAAGACGGTGTTTTGATTGTAACACTAGTTGAATTGGTTCTGAGATTGTGTGTTGGGGGTTAGATGTTGAATGTCGTAAGGTAATGATGATGGACGGTTTCGTGATGTGCTTGGTTCGGTTGAATCGGTGAAGAATACAATTCAAAACAGTACCAAAGTGAAATCACAACAAACAACACTCAAACACGTAAACACAGAGACACATTTGTTGATGCTAAAAAAAGGCTCGAAACAATAGAATAAGCGTTTCTGTACCACATAGCCACCGGGATAGCTCCGAATTGATCCACAAATGTGCCAAAACACGAGATCTCAATCACAACAACACACGTAAAGCACGGTTTGTACTGCTGGCAGTAGACTTTCAAACTGTACAGCGAGAGATTAGCAATGTGTTCAGAAAACACATATGTTGGGGGCACGCCACTGAAAAGGGCGGTGTTGCACTCTACACTGAACGCTACGGTGCTGATAAGCTAACTTCCACTGCACACTTGAAAAACCTTCCTTGAGATGTACAAAACCGAATGGCATGATTTTTTTGGGGGCAATGCTTGCCTGCATTACACTCCAATGTTTTAAAGGGGAAACCCTTTGAAAAAGCGTTACTTAACACAGTCAAAATCATAAAAAATCTATAATAAAAACAAATGAAGCTCACATTCAGGCCAAATCACATCACAATCAGATCACGCTCATTTTTGTCCATGTTTCTTCAGTAGAAATGAGTCGAACGCTTGAGACTGACCACACTGGGAAAAAGTGGACAAAAGACGATGAGCTCGCAAATGGCATTCCAGTTGAGCAGAACTGGCAAAAGCCTGACCACATTCAGGTTTGGTGCACTTGAATTGACGCTGTTCGGTGTGGGCGGTGAGACGATGCGTTTCCAGAAAGGCTTTTTGAGTAAAGCTGACAGTTTCACCCTGGTCACAAGCAAACGGACCTGGTTGCGGGATAGTGATAAGCGGACTTTGACCAGTGTGCAGTTGATGATGAATGGACAAGTTGAATTGAGTGGTAAACTTGCGACCACACCCAGTCCATTGACACACCAACTGCAGCTCGGCGATTCCATCGTCCGAGTGGGTGAGATGATGAGAACGTTGTCCACGTGAAGTGTTGAACACCTTGTCACACTCACCCCATTCACAGATGAACGCATCGGTGTGATCACGTTTGTGCTGCTTCAGTGCGTCATTGTTCTTGAAACGCTTCACACAACCAGCAGCCAAATCACACTGAAGCACATTTGGACTTTTGTGCCATTTCTTGTGTTCAGTGAAAGCGCGCAGCAGTGAATCTCCGGGCACATCCAACAAAAGCACAAAAGAACGGTTTGGTGTGCTGCTTGAGGTGCTTCTCAAGTTTCTGCTGCTGCTCATTCAGATGAAATAGTTTGCCACATTCGGGATAGTCACAGAAGTATTGAACACCAAACTGGCCACCACCACCAAATGATTTGATGAACACGCTTCGAAGCATTTGAAGTTCGTAGTCGAGATCAGAAAGTTCCCGACCATCACCCACTTCGGCAATTTGGTGCATCTCCTGCGGAGTTGTTGGCTCATTTCCGGTGTTGTCCACAAATGGTCGAGAGTTTTCATCATCATCAACTTCCAATATTTCCGGTTCGTATTCTAAAACTTCACCGTCAATCGAGTGTTGTTGTTGTTGTTGATAGTTGGAAAAAGTTGGATTGAAGGATGAGAAGGCAGATGAAGTTGATGGTTGGACATTGAATGTAGCCGGTTGTTGGTGCATTTGAGGATTGGGTGATCCGATTTGGTCCAATGGATTCAGTACCTGTTGAGGGTAACCATCACCACCACCATCCTCCACCTCCTCTTCTTCCATAATGTCCATCATTTCGCCGTCATCGTCCAACTCATCGAACTCTTCTTTAAACTCTCGTTTAACTGGTGCCAATATTTCTAGATTCTCGTATTCATAACCAATCGAGTGTTGTTCAGTTTTGAGCGTCACCTGATTGTTTGATGTGCCTGTGCAAATATCACCAAATGTAAATAAGTCAAATACAACCAACCAACAAGTCATACCTTGCTTATATAGTACGTCATCTTCTTCTTCTTTGATTTCCTCCTTAATTTCTTCCTTTATAGTCATACCATCCCTGTCCAGTCCGTCATCTTCATATTCTCGTTTCATGTTATACTGCACCATCAAATCATCACATTTCTTCTTCTCTTGTTGCTTCATCTCCACCAGTTGTGCTCGTAATTGATCATTCTCATTAATCAGCACTCGTTCGCGGTCCACAAGTTGACCAATTTGCTCACGTAACGAGTGATGCATTCCACAATTTGGCTCGTCCTTGTCTGCAGCTGCGTGACCATTCATGACGAGTAGATGACAATTGACCAATGTAGATAGATTGGTGGGAGATAAGCAACAGGCAAAAGTGAAGAGGACAAGACGAAATGTGGTGAGGAAATATGTTTACGAGAAGCACACAGTGATCGAGAGAGGACAACACACAACAACTGCAAGTGCCACTATTTCCACCCCACAGAGTGAAAATAGTCGTCAGGCTGAGAAAAGTTTTCAGTTGTTGTGTTGTGTCTGTCTGTCTGCTCACTTTCGTTCTCATTTCTGTTTTGCCATCACGACCGATTCTACTTTTGCTCCCTTTCCCGAACCCAACTTGACCCGTTCTCCTCTACGAAGAAATGAATCGTCATCACAAGTTGCTAGAGGAACTAGGTCATCTAAAGGACCGTGAACGAGTGCTGATTGGTGAGAATGGTCAATTACGAACACAACTGGTGGAGATGAAGGAAGAGGAGAACAAGAAATATGATGATTTGATGGTGCAGTATAACATGAAACGAGAATATGAAGATGAGGGTCTCGACAGTGATGGTATGACGGTGAAGAAAGAAATTAAGGAGGAAATCAAAGAAGAAGAAGATGACGGACTGGACAAGCAAGGTATGACTTGTTGGTTGGTTGTATTTGACTTATTTACATTTGGTGATATTTGCACAGGCACATCAAACAATCAGGTGACGGTCAAAACTGAATGGGATGATGGAGAGGTGAAGGTACAAATCAAAGAAGAATGTGAAGAGGATCATGACATTATCATCAAACGAGAATATGTGCCTGCATACATCAAAACCGAATCGAGTGATGAAGATGTGAAGTTGGAAATCAAAGAAGAGATCAAAGAGGAGGAAGATGAAGATAAGGATCATGACGATGACTGTAATCGATTTGTGGTGAAGAAGGAAGTGGTGAGTGACGATGACGACAACTCGATGCAACTCAACCATCCAGTCAATGAAGTGGTGCAGGCCAATTTGAATCAACCAATCGACACCTCATCACGTGATCACACCTCAAATGACAATCAGTCACAGTCGAGTCGAGTGGTCCAGTCGAGTGACGCACAGGCAAACATGGATCAAGTGATGAGTCACGAGAATGGATCGGGACAGGAACAAGACTTGGATGGAGGTGACGAAATGGCCAATCAGGATGGTTCGGTGGTCGCATCGAATGAGCCATCGACCAGTGCTCGAGCACGATCGAATCGAGTCACATCGAAACAGTCAACTGCTTCCACTGCTCGCAAACTCAACAAACGAAAACAATCTCAACCAAATCGAACTGGCAAGAGATCCAAGAAAAGTGTTGAGGTGGATGATGCAGAAGATGAAGAAGATGCTGACGACATTGGCCATGAGGACCGAGATGAAGCAAAGGTCAAAGTGCTCCATTTGAATTGTACCCAGTCAAATTGCAATGTCAAGTTGCATTCAATGGTCCATTTGCACGATCACTTGAGCACTGTGCATCAACTTTCTCCTCATCAATGTTTTGCCACCAATTGCAATGCACGGTTCGATATTCCGTAAGTGAACACTATAGTTTCACATTAAATTGATCTAGTTTTATTCTTTAGGCAACAAATTTCGGTACACATCAAACTGCACCTTTCTCGCAGTACTCGATTTCTTTGTCCAGTGTGCCACAAAGAATTTGATTCGCAAATGAAAGCTTACATTCACTGGTACCAACATCATTTAACTGGTCAGTTCAAGTGCAATTTCGTGAACGACTGTGCCCAAGTGACCGACACACGTGGCAAGATGACAACTCATCAACTAACCAAACATCAATCGAACCATTTCAACTGCATCCATCCTGGATGTACTGCTTCATTTACTTTTAAATCTCAATTGAAAAAACACCAACAGACTCATCTCAACATTAATCAATTTCATTGCAATTGGTCTAATTGCAGCAAGCAATGCAAACTACGTGCTAATCTGGTCGCGCACATTCGCACACAACACTTTGGACTGCCTCAATCATTGAAAGCACAGAAGGCGAAGAAGATTGTGGACCTGCGAGACCCGAACGAATATGTTCGAGTGGTGGTGGACGAGTGATGCTCCTCTTGAATTTGTTGTATTGTCTGTCAAAACAACCATCCATATTAACACTTAACACTTTTATTTTTCCCCAAGATTTTTCTTTCTCACAATTTACTGTTAGTGTCAATTTGTTTGTTCATTGTTCACTGATTGGTCTAATCTTCAAGTGTATCTATGCCTGAGTATTACCATAATAAACATAAATGGTCCTTTGTTGAATCGATATTAGATTTTGATTGGTTCATGTGAATTTGGGGTACTACTAAATTGAGTTCAGTCAATAGAATCACGCACCATGTTGCTCTCATTCGATGACTCTCTCCGACCAATCTAATGTTTGCTTCACTTATGATCCACTGGTGGAGAATATTTTACTTATATATTACAAACCTTGAACTGAAACGATTACCAGCAATTCGTTTGCTTTGCTAAGAAATGTTGAAAGCATTTTCGCTGAATTGACGGGACTTGGTAAATAAAGCAAGCAAGATTTTTGAATGTGGAATGTTTGTCCAAGTAAAAAATTATTCATGTCCACCAGTCGATTTGTTGACATGTTCAGATCTTTTATCCAATATTGTCCTATTTTACGTATACTTTTTTTATATGATTAAGCCTATTAATAATCGCCACTTGTATCTAACCTTTTCCTTTACCGAACACATCATGTTACATTCATGATTTTAATCACCCAATCAAACGAGCAGAAATCAATCATTTATAAATTGAAAATTTTATTGATACTTTTATAGTAAAAAAATCCATTCCGAACTTAAACTTGCACTTGCCCTTGCACTCTGAGTATATCAGCAAAATGATTTTTATTTTGAAAATATGCAATTACATAATCACAAACAGCCACACTACGATAACAAAATCAATCAATCAACCCATCACTCACCAATCACTGCAACAGATCATCATCACCATCATCTTCGAAACAAACATTGGACCAATCAATGACCAATTGAGACTCGACGCACTTTGCATAAAGTGGCACCAGTGGAAACTTGTTCTTCAACGAGCGAATCATCAGTCGATTACATTTGGCGGCCCTTTCACTGTCATACTCACAGCCATTTTGAGCTCGACCTTCGATTAAAACTGGACAAGTGTCACATCCAGCCGCGTACATCATATCCGCAAAGTGGATCACATCCAACGAAGGAAACACCAACGGACAGAGTGACTCGAAATTGTGATGAGAACGCTTATGATGACTAATCGGAGATTCTTGACTTGAGGCAACGAAATTTGTTGAGGTTCTTTTTCATTGCCATCATCAACACGTTGCGCGAGTGCAAATGCATTGCCAGGATGATTCTTAAAGTCAAAGTGCAACTCGAGATGACTCAACTGACTGAGTGAGGCCAGGCTGGTGACCAACTGGGTGAAGGTGATGCGAGCTGGCCAGTCCATTTGAAGCAAAGTCAAGCAAGTGTAGTGGCAACATATTTGACTCAACTGAGCAGCCGTTTCAAAGTACCAAAAAGTATAGAGTTGACGCACCTTGGTTGTGTAGCAAAATCGAGGATTGAGCATAGCTTCCCGTCTCATGAAAGTATTACCCAGTGCAATATAGCGCAATTGTGGACTGTCGAATCGGTGCGTAGCTTCCCAGATTACATCGCCATCATCGTAGAGTCCAAGGTAGAGTCTCACAACTTTCAGTTTGGAAATAAAGGAATACAATGCCAGGGGGGACACTGTGCCTATCGATAGTGCGATCGGCTCTTACACCATCGGTGCATGGCCATTCACCACTAATGTCGAGAGTTAATTGCTGTAGTGAAGACGATTGCTGATTGATGCCGTGCAGTAGAGTGCGGAAAGGGTGATCCTCTGGATTGTCTGCATACTTCCCGTCAATGTCAACAGTTCGGAGCCATAATTTCAGAGTGCTCAATGACCAGCAACCAAGATGAAGAAAGTCGGCAAGCACGTGCAGTCCTTCGCCAGGACATTCAGGATGGATCACCACCAGTTTGTTCACATTAGGAAAGAGACGGGCGAGATAGGCCACAAGTTGACCGTCGAAATGAGCATCTTGGAGACGAGCCAATTCGGTAAATTTGGCCTCTGCAAGACTGCCAATAAAGGTGCGGTAGAGAATGTCACAGAATCCTCGTGGCTTGCCATCAACATCATCATTGTCATCATGCTGCCAGTAATATTTGTAGAATGAAGTCTTCTTTGTCAGTAAATAGGGCAACTCAAGGCAGGCTTCGCGTTCAAGTACGGGCAATCTGTTAGTGGTGGAATTGTTGGGGCTATCGTTAAATGGAATTTTAAAGCTCATATGAGACAGCCATTTCCAACCACCAATCAGCACCAACGTGTGACGACGAGCACAGGCACTCGGGAGAAGGGCTGCCCAACGTGGACATATTTGATCGAGGCGAAGTAGGTCCCACAGGGGGATGAGGTCAAAGATGGGAAGGAGACAATCGTCGGGTAGAGTATTGACGTGGACACACATCGTGGGAAATGGATGGACAAGTTGCACAAACGGGAAAAGGTGCGGAGCAACACAAACAAACCATCAAACAAACCAGACAGCAGCAGCAGCAACACAACAACTCAATACAAACACAAACAGTACAAATACTGGCCCCTAGATGGCGCCATTAAATTTTTATGTTACATAAATTATGTAACTTTTGTTTTTTTAATAGGAGCAACTGACTATGTATGGTGAGACTTATATTGTACCCAATGTATATGTCGCCAGATAACCAGTCATTTCGCAAAATGTCAGACAAATCTCCAGTCAAACTGCAAATTGTTTAATTTAAGATAATTTCGGTATTTGCCTAGTCATTTCGAGATCTGAAAAAATGTACGCCGGCAGTGTACATTTTGAATAAAAAGTTTCGTGATTTGTCGTAGTAAATTGGCAATGGTTCTATGACAATCCGCAAAGTTGTGTCATTTTCGGGTAAATAGACAGTGAATTGTTTAATCCAAGAGGGTAAAAAGATATGTATGCCAAGTGGCTTTGTTACTTTATTTATCATTTTGTGATCAATCAAACTTTATCGTCTTTATTTAACCTATTGACTCCCTAAACCATTAGAAAGATTTTCTATGGCATCATTAGACAATCGTCTTTGTCTTGCAATCCAGGAAATAAGTGAATTGAGCACAAACAGTGCCACAAACGAAAGTGCCAAGCTCAAATAGGTGCAGTACACTAGAATGTATGGGGCCGTGTCAATGTACAGGCCAATCACCAGTGGTGCCAGTACCCGTGTGACACCACCCGAAAAGGTGAGCAACGAACCGACCATGTCCGTCACGGGAAAGCCGTGCCTTTCGAGAAAGGGGAAGGTACTCGGAAAAGCACTGGCAAAGCCAGCACCCAGCAGTATATAGCCGAGTGCAAATAGAGGTAGACTGTTGTCTGCAAAACAGTACACCAACGTATTGCCAATGAGCACTGTGATGAGGTCGAGTAGGATCATAGTGTCAGGCGTGAGTTTCAATGCGATCAGTACACTTAGAGCACGAAAAGTGGTAAATGATATTGTGAGGGACGATGCCAGTAGGGCTGCATCCGACTCAGTCATGTGCATTTTCGTTTTTGTGGCAAAAGAGGCAGAAAACTGAAAATACGTTCCTTCCGAAAACAGTAGAACAAAAAGCAGAAGACAGGCACTCAAGATGACCAAATTGCGCACTTGAACAGAGGTGGTACTGGTTTCAGTAGTGGCATCGGGTAACAATCCTTCATTCTCGCATTCTTCTTTCTTGGCTGTGTTCGGTTGCTCGTAAGGACAGACCAAAAAGAGCACAAAAAAGATAATCGAACTAGTGAGCACAGTTGCGGATGCAATCGTAAAGGGCGTGATTAGACTGTTTGAAAAGAATCCATCTCGGTCCGTGTAGGTTTGACGCAGAAATGGTTCAGACAATAGCGGTCCTAGAATTGTGCCTATTCCATAGAAGAAATGTAATGTTTGCATGAGTACATTGCCCAAGTCTATCTTGCTATTTGATTGTTCCTCTGTTGATTGTCCATCATTGTCTTCTGAAAGAATGTTGGTTGAGCTGTTGAGTTGTCTTGTTTTGCGTTTACGATTCGCTTGAGCTTGTCTCTTTCTGGCAGACATTGACCACTGTTCATTGAGCCACACGTTCACCATCACCACAATGGCTGCGGTAAAGAAGCCATTGAAGAAGCCATTCATACAGAACTGGCCAACCGATGTCCAGTGAGGCACGAGAAAGATGGTCAGTGCTTTCATGATCAGGCACGAAAACAGAAACGTTCGGCGATTGACATATGTGTTGACAAATCCATCTGTTTGTTTGGATAATATGTCATATTGGTCGAAACATATATATGCAAATGGAAAACTCACTTGTCAATGTTCCCACAGTTGAGCCAACTGAACTCGAAGGAAATACAAGTGACACATGCTTTAGATCGGAACCAAAGATGCTGCTCAGCTGTACCAAGGTTGGATTGAATATTGAGTCACATAGACCCTGGGTAGAAGGGGGAAAAGATTAGAAAATGTTGACATGAAAACAGTTACAGTTGTACTCACAACTGATATGAAGCAAAAGTAGAGTGCACACGTGTAGATTATGTGATTTCGCCTGAGGGCTGGTTCAAAATTGTCTTCATTCTCCCCATGATGATGGATGATGATCATCATTATCGTGATAATTTGCTATCAGTTGCTCCTCATCATCAAACCGATGATTTGTAGACATTGTCTTTGTATTCGTTCTTAGTCGTTCTCAAAGTTATTAGAAAGTCATCATTGATTGATATATTCACTTTTTTACTCTACAGATATGACAACAGTTGCGGTTGAATAACGATTTGATTGTGAACGAGTCGTGAAAGAGAGTGAAATAAATTTTGCACAAGCAATATAACCTTGTCATTAGACTATCAAGTAGGGCCCGCACTTTTGCATTTGAGATAAAGTTGTCGTTGTAGGAAAAGCACAGTGAACGTAGCGAAACTATTTGACCGTGTTTTCAACCCCTCTTCATTCAAGTCTGCTTTACCAACAACGACAACTTTATCTCAAAAGCAAAAAGTGCGTGCTCTACTATCAAGTGACACGAGTGCAATGTGTTGAACGCTATTTTGAAGTAAAAAACAATCCAAACTAAGTGCAATCACTCGCGAGTACATAATGTAAACAAACTTGACAGTTATTATCTTTAGCGCACTAGCACTACACTCAGTACTATCAGTACACTTCTATCTCGTACATCAAATATATTTCAACTTGATTTGTCATGCCATATATTTCTTATCATGAAACAAATGTACCCAAACCAACATACAACAGAACACAAACATATTTTAAGCTACACGTTATCTTTTAGATGTTTTGCAGTGCTTTCGGAGTTTTGTTTGATGAAATACTCTGTGAAAAATTTCCAACCAACTAATCCAACCAATCCTTGAATCAAAATCAAAATCAAGTTATTTTCAAAATACCCATTCAATAATTTTGAATATGAATTTTCTCAATAATTTCAAATAAAATGGTTGAATGGTTTTGCTATTATTGTTTCGTTTGCATGTATTTTTCCATTGGATTATTCAAATTTCAAAATCTGAATTGCCCCAAAATTGCAACACATGAATTGAGTTGTGAGGTACCGAGGTACATCAATTGTCAACGGTTGCCGTCAGTAAAAAAAGTAACTTAAACTGAATGAAATTGTCAAATGCATCATGTTTCGATCAACAAAATTCACTTCAAATTGTCTTAAAGGCATCGTGAAAAATGTTTTATCTTTTAAATGCATTAAAAATGTCTTGAGCATGTAGTTGATGTGTGCAAAATTTGAATTTGTCAATCTATTTCACATTTTCAAGCTCAAATATTTCCCTGACCAAACTTTTGATGTGAAACTTTTTGTTCCTCAACTTTGGCGTCACAATTTCCCAAATTAGAAGCAATTACAATTGTGGCTTATTTATCAAGTAGCAATGAGCACCAATTTTGAACTGAGATGGACGAGCATAGAAATGGGTTCAAATCTTTAAAGAAACTTAATTTGACTTTAAACTATGCTTCTTTCAGGCTAATCTACAATTAAAAATATTTTAAATTGTTTTGTATATTTTCAGAAATTGCATAATGACTTGTTCGAGTGACAGTAAAATACAAATTGATTTGAGGGTGGTGAAACAAACATAAAGCGATACAGAATTGCAGTAAATAAAAGAAACAGTTTTGAGAGAGCGCGTGAAAAAAAAATCTATTTTATTTATATCTAAACTAATCAAGAATAAAGTCGGAATTTTATCAGTCAACAATGTCTTTCCTTTAAAATGGGCTCGCAGTGCCATGTTCTTCAAAAGAGACCAAGTCGTAATTGCCTGCTTTTCCAGAGCTTCTATGGCAGGTTTGCTATTTAGCGGTTATAAAGACAACAATTACGTGTATGCGCAATTTACCGCTCAAAAGAAAGTGTGACGGTTGCCACACACTGCCATGATTGTGCTCGTGGTCATCAAAATTAAGTGCAAGTTATGTTTTACTTTTTACATTTCATTTACATTCACAGTTTACGCGTAACTGACACTGCTGTATGTTCTTTAACAAAAACCACAAAGTGCAGCGCCCCCTCACAAAAGATAACTCTAATTGAGCTTGCGCAATTTCTTATCTCACTTTGTTCGATTCTGTTGGTCTGTGCGTTGCTGCTGCTGATGTTGTGTTGTTGGTTCTATTTCTAATTCTACTTGCACCTCGGACTGGTTGGCTGTCCTTCTATTTCTCCTTTTTCGTTACTCTCGATTCGGTTATTATGGATGCATCAAATATTTCTTTGCGTGATAAAGTCGGTGAGGACAGTTGTGACTCGCTGAAGAACGATGCTCTAAAGGACAAGACAACTACCCAACAGTTGTACCACTGTGCCGCCATCAACTGTCCTCGTGTATTTCACTCGTCCACTGACCGTGATCGACATGTCCGCGAAACTGGCCACAATGGGCTCAAGTCGTGTTTGTCATCGACCCGCAACAAGCGACTCCGTGTATTCAACGATAATCTGGCGGTCTATCAGATTCATGCCTTTCATGAACCGGATCTTCTCGATCCTCCGAGTCAGTGCCTTCCCGAATCGAATCATTCGGAATCGGATCTTCTGGACTCGCCTCTTCTGGACTCGCCACATCGAGAAGAGCCTCTTCTCGATCCTCAGAGGTCACACCTTCCGGTACGTCAACTTGCAGTGGTTCCAGGGCAACCACAATCGAGCCACATCACTTTCCGGTGCTACTGGACGGCCAAATGTACCTATGAAACGGTGGTCGAATCGACGTACAATGCGCACCTCAAAGTACATTTGAAGCATCTAATGAGTCAACTAGTGAAGAGCAACCGCACCGAAAGCAACCGAAGCAATGGTCACCAGTCCAAACAGCGCATCATCAAGCTGTACCACAAATGTGCAGACTGTGGCTCATCGTACACTCGATCCGAACATCTTGTCCGTCATGTCCGCGTCCAGCACAGCGGACCGAAGCCCTGCAATTCGTTGTATCGCTGCACCTGGAAGCATGACTGTCGCTTCTCCTCTGGCACTCGAACCGGCATGATCAATCACCTACGGGTTCATTTGAGTAGAGATCCTGGGAATGCGCATTTCGATGATGATGGACGTATTGTGTGGTCCAAGTACTTCGAGAACATCTCCGATTAGAATAGTTTGTTAGCATTTACTTATATTTAGTTATTTAGTATAACACAATAGACAACTTTAAATTCTGTTTCCACAATATGTTTGTTCAAATTCCTTATCTAAAAATATTAAACATTGTCTATTGTCGTCATTGTTTCATATAATGTCTTCAATCGTCTACCGAGTGCCCAAATGGTCACTCAGTGCCCTCACTCATTCACTTAAGTGATTAATCCATTTCGACCATGTTGATTTGATCCTTACAATACAACACCGCAGTTGTTTCGAACATTCTTATTCACATTTTGTAATTTACAATCTGTTAAAGTGCAGTTTGTTATTTGTTTGTGCTCACATTTGCCTTTTGTCAGTGCTAACCAGCGTTGAGCTTCTTGTGCAATTAAAGTGTCCAATCGATAGATACCGATTATTTTTTCTAGTCCCGAGAAGCATAATCTCAAAAGACATTAGCTATATTGTCAAGGCAACCATCAGACAATGTCATTTTAGTGCACTGTAGTTGGTGATGTTAAAGGAGTTTCAAGATTTGTACATTTGAGACCACGCATTTCGTAATTAGACGTTATGCCTGTTCGTTTTAGTTATGTGCCCTGTTAGTAGGGCCCATGAGCTTCAAAATAAACTTGTTTGGAAAAACGCTATGCCACAACCAGGGAATTTGCACTTGTTTTTTCTGTTGATAATTCTTTTTACCCCTTTCTGCTCGACACTCAAGTTATGATAATATTAGCGGCTTGCCTCACGATGACGCTTGCGATAAGCTTTCTTCTCGTTTTTTGACATTTTGGAAAACCATCGTTGCTTGTTCACTCGCATTCGCTCGAGTGCTTTCTCGTACTTGGCTGGATTCTTCTGTTTGAGTTGGCCCCAATATTTACGACATTTACTGCTTAGTTGCTGGTGTTGAGTAGATTTACGGTTGGATGGAGCAATGCACTGGTTTGGGCTGACTTGAGATGTGGATGGGTATGAATATGAATATTCGATTTAATGCATTGTTGTATCATTGAACAATGTCAATTAGGCAATCAATTCAATTGATTCATTCTGAATGTTATAGGGACGAAATACTCTCGGTGATTGATCTGATTGGCTCATCATCTTGGTCTCTAAAGACACTGAAATTGTGGCTTCAAGTGTGGAACCTCGAAACGTTCAACGATCGCACAGATAATATTCTCGCTTTATTTGAATGTATCCGAACTCAGAATTCTCTACAGAAATTAACATTGGATTTGGAGGGCGATGTTTCCGATTTGGAATTTCCAATGGATTCATATTCATTCATTTTGAAGCTAAGCTCAGCTAAACTCTTCCTTGGATGGGTAATGAATGAGCACCACAGTAACTCGATTTATGACGCAGTGGGCCGATTCTATAGCGAAAAACTGCGCCAAATTGGCCTGGGAAGTGTTGTTTCGTCCCGGATGGACACTGTACTGAATGCCAAATTCAAATTCACCCCCAAAGTGAGTCAACTCTACGAAGACATGTGGTTTGACAGTGTTGAGCAGTTTGACGAATTCGCTTGGCGATTCGCATCGTTGACATTGCTTCGATTGGTTTGGCAGCGAAATGCCTTCACCTTCGCAAAGTTGGTTTCCAATTTGGCCTCGCTCCGACAGTTGACTCAACTCAGACTGACCATCAACTTTAAAGAACATCCGGAAAATTTGTTGATGCTGGATCGTATTGGTGGTGACGATGGTGACGAAATCCAATTGCCTCAAGTGAAACTTGTTGAATTGCACATTTCGAAGCGCTCCCATCAGGATTTTGAGTCGCTCTCCCCGGGGGTGTTCTCTTCGGTTGAGACGGTGATTGTGCGCGATCATAATTTCCCCTCTTGCAGCATTTGCCGTGGCATTGAAAATGCGGACCGATGCCATCAACTGTTTGTTCTCTCGTTGAAGAACAAATTTGCCAATGCTTCCGTCTACATTAAACGATATGACCTTGATTGGTCCAATTATGTCTAGCTTCTCTTTTTAATGCTTTTACAACTACTAATATGCTAACTACACTTTTAATGTCAATACTATCTACTTACTTAAAACAATTATGCATACTAAAATAAACAATTTAATTAACCAGAGATTCGTTGTCATTCAATTCACATAAAATCTTGAAATCACAAGTCAAGTCGAGTAGCTCAAGCTTGTGACTCACATTTGAAGCTTTCCACAATGCTTAATGTAAGTCGAACCCAAAAGGCTTCTGATGCAATGTTTCTACTATTCAAATTACATTCATTGTATCATATTTCAATCATCAAACAGCAGCATCACTTTGTATTTAGCATCAATTTCAACTTTTATTTCCTCATTCACCCACACACGATGCCGAACATCAAGCTCATTTCAAGTGATAACAAACTGATTGAAATCGCACTTAAAGCGGCACTTCAATCGCCAAATCTCTCGAAGATGCTTCAGGATAATCCAAACCTTGAGCCACTCCACCTAACTAAAATCCATTCCAAAGTACTTTCAATCACTGTCCGTTGGATGGAACATCACACAGACAATCCATCATCATCAACTGATTTAACCCAATTCGGTGGAGAACAGATCTGTGATTTTGATTTGCGTTTACTCAAGGGTTCTGAAACGTGAGCTTTTATGGAAGGTTACCGAAGCTGCGGATTATCTCAAAGTTCAACGATTGAACAAAGTGGCGAGTAAAATTGTGGTTGATTTGGTGATTGGGGTCAAGAGTGAAGAGGACAAAGATGCTCGTGTACTGGTTGATGAATGGATGACGAGCGGAAAGTGATATTTGAACTTTAACCGTTGAGCTATCTTCAGATTCTAAAATTTACAAAAACTCAACTAAACTCATAGAACATGTCAAGATTTTTATGGTCACTTAATAAAAAATTTTATTAAGTTTATTTACGAAACAAAATTTATTAAACCATTTTATATGTCCACATATGTATTGTATTACCCATTAATGTAATGTCATTCAAGTTGTTCAAATTGGAAATGATAATTGTAATTTTTTTTAAAAATAAATGATTACTGAAAATATATTTATCAGTTATGAATTGAGTTTTACCTTATTCTTAGTTTGGTAAAATCTTTAAAAGTGATTAAGTTGGCACAAAATCATGATTTCAAATCAAATTTCGTAAAGAAACTCATTCTTGTAAAATCGAAGATTTCGACAATAGATTTTTTATTTTCTATAAAGCCCTATTTTCTAATAATCACCTTTGGTTGATTTTGATGAATAATCTCAGGTTTTAGTTCAATTACGATAATTTAGTCAAATACGAAATGGAGAAAATCATTAACATAGGCCGAAAGCATACAATTTAATTTTTTAATTAAAACTTCATTTACGCATGATAAATATAGTTTAGAGACCTTTGTTTCAAGAGAAGATATATATTGTGAAATCATACTTGTGGGTACGAGACAAATTTTTGATATTTGAAATAATTGAAATAAATAGTTATCAATTACCATGCTAGAACTTTTAGCAATTGGATAAGCTTTCACATTTTTCTTTTAAAATAAAACCCACTCAGACTATTGCAAACGACAATGTATTTGGGGATCATTAAGAAATCAAATATTGGAGATAGTAAAACATTTAAACATTACAACTGTTTATTAATAATATTAGTGAATGTTCTTAATAGTACAGCGATGTGAATAATTGTAGTTAGTGTAAGATAATAATGAGTTTAAAAACATTATTATAGGAAAGACAATCTAATTGTGTGATCGTTAGTGTACAAATCGTTCTTAAAATGGCTACATTCTGACGTATCAATGGAGCGTAGTCAAAATCGTGATCAATCACCAGCCAACGCAGTGAGATTTCAAATTTG
This sequence comes from Rhizoglyphus robini, assembly GCA_023373905.1. NCBI lineage: Eukaryota > Metazoa > Arthropoda > Arachnida > Sarcoptiformes > Acaridae > Rhizoglyphus > Rhizoglyphus robini. The sequence continues at coordinate 43,711 of JAKIJQ010000435.1, forward strand.
GCGAGCTGGGGAAAAATGAAAAAAAATATTTTTATGAACAAGTTGAATGCACTGAAAACACTCACCAAATTAAAAGGGATAAACTTGGCCGCATCGGACACCAGTTCCTCAAGACACATCAGGACCAATGTGTTTCGCTTGAGATTTTCTGCAAAAGAACTTGTAAATTTGCCAATCATCTTTATGCAAAATAGCCGCAGTTACGATGCAATCATAGCCCAACTAAAAACAAAAATTATGTAACTTTCTGTGGTTGAATTAAAATGTTTGGACTTTACCTGGCACATAGAGCGTATTTCCAAGCGTCTGTAATGCAGACCAGAAGCATAGATGGCACGAGCACGAGTGAATGGAATGAACAATTCCTCGGATTCATTGCAGTACGATATGGAATCCATGATGAATCCCAACCGGTGATCCTCCTTACACACTGTGTAATACACAGCGCTAGGCCTGTACCAGTTGAGGCGTCGTTGATAAGCACTTCAGAATTTGTTGGACAATTCCGAAGGAAGTTTTCAAAGATCAACCTGGCCGATATCATTGGCCATCCTAGAGCAAGATATCGAGCATCGATTGAAGGGATTGAGAACACGTTGTTAGCAGAAAGTACCCAAAAAGAAACCAATGAGACCAATTCATAAGGCTACTGGGGATACTTACGACATCGGTAGTGTGTCCACGTAGTTTTGATGCAAAAATGAATACAGCACTGTGCAATGGAAAGTTTCTGACGTCTCGACCAGTGGCCTCAATCGTTCCGATAGCCTGTAAATATAAATAGAAACTTAAGTAAGGAACCAGATCTATGCATCCAACAATTTTACCTCCAGTCCACACCACATTGGAACTTTTGACGATTGAATTTGGTCAAGTCGACAATTGTGTTCAGGAGTAAACATTGTTAGACTTGAGTATATTTCACTTTTACATGGACATCATTAAAGCTAACGATAGGCGGGCGTCGAGAAACCCTGGTCACAGCCCCAGTTCCAGCAGTTGCACCTATCCACAGATTCTTGTCCAGCGATACGAGCAAGTATTCATAATTGGGAGTGGGCATCATCACTGACACGGGATTCACTGCCACTTGACCAGTTCCATCTTCGGTCTCACCCTCTTGCGACATAGTTTGAATCTAAAGAATATATTAGGAATAAGTAAGGAATAGTCGAGGAAGGTAAATAATATGTAGGGTGCAGAATGCGCGAATGTAAAGTGCAATGTACAAATGCTGAATGATAGAATGCCGTATAGAGAGCTGTGGGGTTAGAGGTCATAGGCGAAAAAGATCCAAAAGATACACACCGAGATAATAGAGAAACACCATCCGGCTTGATGCCGTGATCGTATTGTGATGGTATACCACAGGATGTGGTAGTAGTTGTCGGAAAGGAACACTCGACCGTCTCGGGAAGTAAACAGTCGACAGGTAGGAAATATGTGCAAATATCTGGAACGATATAACAAAAAATAAAGTTAGTATTTAGAAATATTTAAATAACAACAAAAAAAGCAAAAGGCAAAAACAAGATATTACCAAAATCGAACTCGTAAACAAATAACAAAAAATGCCTCAAAAGTGAGGAAGGCGACGCAAACGATACTCAAGGTGGCGAAATAAGACAGAATTCAATATAAATTACATTGGGACAAGTTCGAACTAGACTGTTCGTGTAGAGACCACAAATGCAAATGAAAGTAAAAACAGATCGAAACACTGACGCGCAAACAAAAACGAAAACAGAACAAAAGAAATAGAAACTCCTTATCCTGACAAACGATTTATTCAAATTCGAACTTTGATGAAAGCCCCACTAGCACACTGCTTTAGGTCAAGACAATGTAGAGAAGTGGCTATATTATATAGTTTCAGTGAACAACCTGTTTGAGACCGAGCTATAAACTGCTTTAGGGTTAGGGAAAATTGGCTTTTTTGATGAAAGCCCCACTACAATACGGATCTAGTTCAAGAAAACGAGAAAATGTAGAGAAGTGGCTATATTATATAGTTTCAGTGAACAACCTGTTTGAGACCGAGCTATAAACTGCTTTAGGGTTAGGGAAAATTGGTTTTTTTGATGAAAGCCCCACTAGCACACTGCTTTAGGTCAAGACAATGTAGAGAAGTGGCTATATTATATAGTTTCAGTGAACAACCTGTTTGAGACCGAGCCATAAACTGCTTTAGGGTTAGGGAAAATTGGTTTTTTTGATGAAAGCCCCACTAGCTAACTGCTTTAGGTCAAGACAATGTAGAGAAGTGGCTATATTATATAGTTTCAGTGAACAACCTGTTTGAGACCGAGCCATAAACTGCTTTAGGGTTAGGGAAAATTGGTTTTTTTGATGAAAGCCCCACTAGCTAACTGCTTTAGGTCAAGACAATGTAGAGAAGTGGCTATATTATGTAGAATGTGTGAACAACCAAGTAAATTCCGAGGATTTTGCTGCATAGACTAAAGTTTATAATTTCAGGAATATTGCAAAACACATTCTCTCACTCAACACAAGGCTTCTTTAACATATTGATCGACACCGGGTGGTGTCGAAATAGCCGCCGACATCAACAAAAAGCAGAATAATAATAAAAAGAGATAAGAAAGAAAGAGAGAAAATGTAATAAAACATAAATTAGCAAACACAGAGGAATATATCTTGCAATAGTAGTAAATCCAGTTGGGCGCCAAAAGCCACCACCACCAAATATATAAATTCTCTGTTAAAGACGCCAACAGAATATTCTTGCGCAATCAAAGTAGAGATAAGAAAAATAAGAATAAGAAGGAAACTAAATTGAAATATATTTGCAAAGACTCAATAATTGTATAGTAAATACAATTCAAAAACAAATATATTGGGTGTACCCAAAAAATCTAACGAGACCATTCACAAAAGACGTTACTGTATTGTATTACGTAAGTATTATAGAAATAGAATAGAAAAACGATCTATGTCAAGCACCGAAATGAGCAAGATTATTGTAAGAAATTTTTGTCACAAGAGTACAATTCTTTTTCTCAAAATAACGCCAATGTTCATAAAAACCATATAAAGATCATATCAATACTGCAGAACTGCAATTTTCATACCGCTACAATTGTGTCCATGGATTTTACAAAGACGGTTGATACGGGTGAAATTGAACTTGATCCGTCATGTTTTACATACAAGAGTATGACTAGAATTGAACCTCATAAAGCAAAGAAACATAATCCAATAGATGATTATCTACAGAAAAATCAAGGAACCTCTTTTCTATTAAACGAAGAATCTAAAGAAAATAAGCTTAAGAACTTTTATTTTCCTGATTTTTTGAAAATGCCTGAAGGCAATTTTGAGTTTGGCTATTACGACGAAGAGTGTCTGAAAAAACAGCGAGATAACGATCCAAATCTAAGCCTGCCTAAGGCTGATCGACGTTTAAATCCATTTAGTATAGAAAGAGTTCCAAAGGTTCCAGAGAGCGCAATACTTGGATTTAAACTAGTACCCTATGTCCCCCTTAAACTAGATAGAGATAACCAATCACAATTACCATCATCATCACCTTCACCTTCACCTTCACCAAATCGTGCTTCAGATCATAAAAATCATTACAAATCATTCGACGTAAACCATCGTGAAAGTCTTCACGGAAATTATGGGTATAGTCCATCAGATCGATTGAGTTTAAGAAGTTCTTTGGATTCAATAAACGAACATAATGATAGTTCAAATGAAGATGGAACGAAATGGATGCAAATGATGCAGATGATGAAATTGAGCATGAAAATGAAGAGAAGGTGAACCTCTAGATTTGATTCGTAATTATCCTGACATAATAGTTGAGGATGATGCTTTATGGGACGGTGATATTCCGCCTGTATTCCGAAAAAATCAAGATGTTGGACATTATTGGTGCTACAATTGTGGCGACAATACATAACGTAACTAACATAACTTCGTAACTAACATGGCTTATGATGATTAATTTCGACAATATTATGATCAAATATGAGGAAAACTTCATCAAATCCCGTTGCGCAGTGGAAGTAACCCGTGTGCACTCGATTTAGGTATTGGTTGTAATCTCAAGAAGATTGTCATCAAAATGCCGAACGAACAGTTCTTTGCGAGCTACGTAACTGAACCGGACACTAAGGAGCGGATAACGGACAAAATATCCGTTTAGATGTATTTTAGTCGTATGAACATCTATCCTTAACGGTACTCTATGTGGCTCGGCTTACTTGATCTAAAGGTTTGTGAATTCTATTTTGGATTGTATATTAAATACCATTTTATATTATTATATTATTTATATTATATTATATTATATTATAGATTTTTTAGTTATTTTCGCTCGGGAACTAACGCTTTTTAATGTATTTTTCCCATTGGGCGCTACGACACCTAAAAATTTGGTACATTTTAAGCCTTTCGGGGACGTCATTGTGGAAGTGGAGGAGGTGTGTCTTTTGCCCACCAGCAAGGAGGAGCACTTGAATTGTAGAAGTTAGTGACGCAATCACATGTACTATGTGAAATGCCCATTTTTTTGCCCAGATGCGCAGAAAACCAAAAATCACACGTGAAATCAATTTCGCGCATGTTTGTGTGTTAAACTTCTGAATACGTTACTGTGCTCGTGTGTGTTTGTCTTATTTGTTGTTAAATGCGTAATTTGAGTGAAAACAAACGTCATTTGTGGACGGTCTTGTTTACTGCTCGATGCTGCATAAACACATTGTTTTGTCAACAACGTACTCAAATTAGGTTCGGTTTTTTTGTGTTCAAATTTACGAATGGAATCGTGCTTTGGTTTGGATTTCTGCGCTTGAAACGAAGCATATTGAGCAAGGTTTGTTTTGCCGAAGGAATTGCACCACAATTAGCAATATAAACACCACTGGCCACCACTCGTACCCGACAAATCTCCTTCTTCATGAAGAATCGCCCTCCTTTTCAACCTGCAATGATGGAAGCTTGAACATTTCAGCATATGTAATTCTATGCCATTTTGAAAGACGACAAAAGCAGAACCAATGCCGCATTCTGTTCCGGATCCATCTCTGTAAATGACTAAATCAGCATCGGGAGGGCAGGGTGAAGAACCGTCTTCACCGTATATTAACCGCTACAGTACTTTGTGAAGTATGAGCTGTAACGTCACGTTGTGAGTTTGAGCACTGAATTTCTACCTTTAACCCCAATTACTAATTGAATCAATCGATCTCTCCACCAGTCAATTCCTTATTATCAGTTAGAAGATACTAAACCGAAAATTGGCAACATGGAGTTGACTGTATCCCTTCATAATCAGATTGTCCTACTAGAGGAATTGGAAGAATCAAAATCAGGAATCGAACCTGAACCATCCCGTGGCATTAGACAATCGTCAACCATCATTGCCAGATGTGAACGTTGATACGACCGCTCGTGTTCAATTCAATGATAAACCACAAGTGATTGACGCTGAACAAGTTGACCACGAGTGGTGGACACTTGCATGAAGCAAACTCTGGCTCAACCTTCTATAATTGATTCCGCCAACATTCAAAAAGTTAATATAAATCACATTTCAAAAGAAGCCTAAGCCGTAAACAAGCAAAGGGGAAGATTAACAAACTGAAGTGATGGTCTTCTTCCTAAAGTTTTTACACGGTGGTAAATCGTTTATGCAAATACGAACAAGGTGCTAACGGTGCTACACTGTTATATATCTGTGGATGCTATTTCGTAAGTTTTCTGGACAATCTATTTGCTCATATAACAAATATAGTTTGTCTGTACGCTAGAATTTGTCTACACCGAACTGGTAATAGTTATGATCATGATCATGTAGCCATATTGTGTCTTGTGAGCAAATGGCGAATGGAATCGTACTTTGGTTTGGATTTCTGCACTGGAATGGAGCCGTATTGTGTCCTGTGAGCAATTGCCAAAAGGAATCGTGCCTTGTAGCTTTCCAGTGTGCTTTGGACTTGCTTTGGTACATGTTCATAACACGTATTGAAAATCGATGCAATATATTTCTGTAAAATCGAAGATTTCGACTATAGATTTTTTATTTTCCATGTATTTAGAATAGCGCTTGTAAATTAATAAAACATGCAAACACACCTAACGCTTCTAAATTGATAAAACAAGAAAAATGAACGGGTAATTCATTTTCTAGTAAATAATAAAAAATCGTGCCCCAGGTGTAACTGCAAGAATTGTTGCATATGTGTTGCATATAATGAGTATGCATTGGTACTTAGGTAAATTAGTGAACAAATCGATTGACAGTTCTTTCCAAATTTGCAGTTGTAAGCATTGGACAGGTTTGTTTATTATACGTACTCGAACAATTTGAAAACAAATCCAATAAATGCATATAATCCAATATGCTACTATTTCGAATCAACGATTCTTGTTATATCTTTTCTGGTTCATGAAATGGTTTCTGAAATGTAATGAATGATATTTCTTTTCTGTCATGGGAGACGTCACCAAAAACATTATAATGCTATTGATAATTTTATTGATTTGACAACAAATCATTGACTGAACGATAACTGAAGAATCACACAAAATGAATGAATAATACTTTTTACGTCTGGTATAAGTGCAAATTTGTTCTTTGAAACTGACAGTTTGGCTTATTCAAGGAATCACGTTCATAAATTGTTATCTCACTTTGACGGGATTTACACCTGGGGCACGATTTTTTATTATTTACTAGAAAATGAATTACCCGTTCATTTTTCTTGTTTTATCAATTTAGAAGCGTTAGGTGTGTTTGCATGTTTTATTAATTTACAAGCGCTATTCTAAATACATGGAAAATAAAAAATCTATAGTCGAAATCTTCGATTTTACAGAAATATATTTTTTTCATATAGATTCGCAAATACCACTGTGGAACTATTTATGCTTCAATTTTTTTCTTATCTGAAGAGTGTACAAGTTATCACTTCCGATTGAGTGATAGCATTATCGTCAATTTGTCAGCATTTTCTGGTCTTTCTGCATGTTTACACTACTCCTCCTCTAGAAGTAGAGGAACCTCTTCATCATTTTGGGTTTGTGCTTGTAGTTGTTTAAGTTTTTTGTTGTAGTTTTTCGAGCAAATCGGCTTCATCCCTGTTACAATAATCAACAAGTTCTTCAGCTATTTCATTTATTTCTTTGGGTTTCAAATCAAATATGTTTGAAAAGTCTGAACTGAGTATATGAGGATCTTTAGAGCGGTGTTTTTCTAGACAATACTCCTCAAAATAACCATGTTTGAGTGACGCAGGTAGTTACTAGTGGGCCCTGTGGGTGCTAAATTTGAAATTTGAACTTATAAAGTGTAATAAGTAAGACCAAGGATTATATCCGTGGTCTATAGTCTGAACATGAGAACATTTGAACCATGATGCCTAAAACCCAACTCTACTCGGCACCAACCCAACCTAACCTACTTAACCAACCTTACCAAAACCCAATCCTACACGGCACCTACTCAACCTAACCTACCTAACCAAAACCCAATCCTACACGGCACCTACCCAACCTAACCTAACCTACCTAACCAAAACCCAATCCTACACGGCACATACCCAACCTAACCTACCTAACCAAAACCCAATCCTACACGGCACCTAACCAACCTAACCTACCTAACCAAAACCATATCCTACACGGCACCTACCCAACCTAACCTACCTAACCTGCCTACGAATTTAGTCATTGAGAGGAACCAATGAATTGTTGGTCTCACTTTCACATTGTTGCACTCATTGTTGGACATGAGGAAAAACACTGGACCTCTAATCAGAAGTTTGATAGTGGTGAAATTTGAATGGCAGCTACACATAAAAAACAATTTTTTAATTTTTGAGCACGTCACGCACAAATTCATGTATTTTTTAAGCATCTCTGCAAAAATTCATCCAAATCGGCACAGAAACCTCGGAGCCTTATCGTCGACAAAAACGGCCAAAAGTCAAGGGATAGTCTTCACTCACGTTCAGACAATCATATCTTCAAAATAATAAACATCCAAAGATTTTCGCTTCTCAGGAATATTTGTTGTTGTGACACCAGCAGATAAAACACCATCTGTCATAATTCTTTTTTGATTCCATAAATCGATAACAGTGTTCTTTGCAGATTCAGAATGTTTTTTTTTTGCAGAATGCAAGCGGTAAGAAAAACATGAGGGATAACAATGCTGAGGGTTACACTCAATTGCTTCAAGACGAATATATTGATTAAAAAAAGCGATCATCTTCACTTTGGATATGCTCAAATAGTGGTAAAAAAATTCACTTGCATTAGGTCTCTTTTTATCTCAAATCGTTTGACACGAAGAGTCAAAAGTGCAAACATTATTAGTTGCAAATCGCGATTGTTTTCCGGCCTCTCCGAAATAATTGTAAATTTGATAGATAAAATGACACGAAGGTTGTTCATCAATATGTTTTTTGAAAATCCTATAATACGGAAAACGACAATCAGAGCTGACACAAAAGAAAGGCCAAGAAGCGGGTTTATGAATCCTTTCATGTAGTCGCAAAATTGGATAAGAAACGCGAGGGAAATTTCTAAAACAAATACCACATTTTTCTTTGATTTTATCAAATAAATCTTTGTCAGTGTAGGAAAGTTTGATTTTTTCGTTACACTTCGTTGTATTTCGGTTGAGTTTTCTGGTGGGAACTAGGTGGATAGGATTTAAGGCAAAGTCGGTTGTTGAAAAGTAAAAAATAACGTGTCGATAAGAATGGCGGCACTGGTCAGAAGTTGTGAGAAGTAGAGAATCGAGCACAGAGAGATCCACTCGACCAGTGATTACAGCCTCAAGGCCTCCTTCACCAGGTCGACCAAAATGAACACTTCATCGGGGAAGACATCCTTGTTCCCCTGTTTCTTCTGTGCTGCCTCGAGCTCGGTGAGGTGCTTTCGCCCAACGTGCTTTCTCAAGTTACTTTTGCATCCACTCGTTCACGCCACAGCATTTGCATGTGTAAGGCCTGTTCGGAGGAAGGAAATGAATGGCCCACTCGTGCCCTCTGAGCTGAATGTCGTCCTTGAACCGACCAGCACAGCCCTTACAGACATAACTGCCTGCATGTGAAGTCTTCGGTCGACCAACCTTTCTTCGCACTGCGAAGTTCGCAGTGCAATCACTTCCTGGGCCACCGGTTGAGCATCATCTTGAGGCAATTCCAACGGTGGATCAATGGCAATCGGGGCAATCGCTTCCTATAATTGATCCTCAAGATCACGATATTTATCCAAAACAAACCTCTCCTATATAATGCAAATAAGGACAATTAGTAACCACCCACACATCATCAGTAAGTTACCTCAGCTGCTTTCAATTTTGCCTTCAATTCCTGTACCTCAACTTCCAGTTTTGCATTTTTTGCCTTCTCTCGCTCAGCTACTTGTTGGGACTGGGCCAACTTCTTCACCAACTGTTCGTTCGTTTGGCCAATTTCATTGAGCCTCCCTTGCAACGCGACCGCACTCAGTCTCAGATTGTGGCGAGGATTTGGCTGAACAATGCTGATGATTTGGACAATCTTGCAAAGCTCGAGATTGTACTCGGTCTTGTGGAAAATGTGGGCAGACTGGTTGATATTTGTAATCATCACGACATAATTACACTCGCCCATGAAGCACGGTTTCATCATTTTAGTCAGTGTTGAACAGCCAAACGGTGGCCTATAGAGACAAGACAAAATTAGATTAGGATCAGATATATTAGGAAAGCATACACAACTTACGGTTCATTGTTTTTGAGCATGCGCATGCAGTTGCTCAGTTGGTGAAGTGACTGGTTGATGTGAATTGTCTCAGTCTTCAACGGCTCTTTAGGCGATTCCAGTTGTTCACTGCCAGCAAGGTCCATAAAGTTGATGGTACCTTCCTTCGGGCAGCCCAACTTCACACTTGTCGTCGATAATTTGATGTTGAAGCTGGAGTGAGATCTTGAACTGACAGTGTTGAAGGAGGTCTCTCGAATGGTCAATCGGCTTTGACCATAATAGTAGACGTGGAGGGCATCGGCCACGGAGGTGACGTATATCCAGGACAATCCATCCACGACACCGTCATTGCTGGGCTTCAACATGCCACCCTGAGCAAGCAGATCCCGTACGCCATCATTATAAATCTCGTAAAACGAAATCCAGATGCCGCATGTAGGCCGCCGTAGGTGGACAGGTAAGAGAATCAGGAATTGCGCAAGAGTAAAGTCGCATTTGATAATACTCAAATTCTAAAGAATCAAACCAATTTTATACTAATATTCAGACATTGTTGGAATTATCAATTTGACAAAATTACAATAATAACAAAATAATTAGTATTTTTGCGCTAAAATCACTTAATTGTATTCAATTATCAAATTTTGCTGATTGATGATTCATGGATGATTTGATTGTTGAATCTAAGATTTTGGGGCCTCATAGAGTGTCAGAATTTACCCTTGATTGTACTCGAATTGAATTCGCCCAAACGACTGTGCATAAACATACACAGAAAAAATATTCAACAAATTAAAAAAATTTACACAAAATTCGAAATAATGATAGGGATCTTTTTCCGGAGATTGGTGAAATAGATGATGCGGAATGTGCGTCCTTGCTTCGAGAATATCGTCGATCATTTTACATTTACATGACCCAAACGAAATAACCTGGAATGATTGCTATCACCGCTATGATCACCAGAACGAATTTAATTTCAAAGCTTGCAGATGAATTTCTCAAATCAAAAGCAGGTCCAGCACAATTTTTGATTAATCTCACTTCAAAGCTTTCGTAGGGTCGAGTGCATTGCAAGATCGATCACCAGCCAGCGCAGTGAGATTCCAAATTTGGCGAGCTGGGGGAAAAATGAAAAAAAAATTATTTTTATGAACAAGTTGAATGCACTGAAAACACTCACCAGATTAAAAGGGACAAACTTGGCCGCATCAGACACTCTCAGTTCCTCAGGACACATCAATACCAATGTGCTAGTGTTTCGCTTGAGATTCTCTGCAAATAGCCTGTAAATTTGCCAATCATCTCGATGCAATATGGCAGCAGTCACGATACAGTCATAACCCAGCTAAAAACAAAAATTTTGTAACTTTCTGTGGTTGAATTAAAATGTTGGACTTTACCTGGCACATAGAGCGTTTGTAATGCAGACCAGAAGCAAAGGTGGCCCGGTAACGAGTGTATGGAAGTAAAAGTTCCTCGGACTCGTTGCAGTACAAAATGGAATCCATTATGAAACCCAACCGGTGACCCTCCTTACACAGCGCTAGGCCTGTTCCAGTTGAGGCGTCGTTGATAAGCACTTCAGAATTGGTTGGACAATTCCGAAGTAAGTTTTCAAAGATCAACCTGGCTGAAATCATTGGCCATCTTAGAGCAAGATATCGAGCATCGATTGAAGGGATTGAGAACACATTGTTAGCAGAAAGTACCTAAAAAGAAACCAATGAAACCAATTCATAAGGCTACAGGGGATACTTACGACATCGGTAGTGTATCCTCTTGTTAGTTTCGAATGGAAAATAAACACAGGACTGCCCAGTAAGAAGTTTGGTACATTTCGACCAGTGGCCTTGATAGTTCCGACACCCTGTAAAATATAAATAGAAACTTAAGTAAGGAACCAGATAATTTTTTAAATCAAATTCTCTTCGAATTATATTAGTTATCAATTTGGTACTGGAAATGGAACTGTTCGAATTGATTTGCCAAAAAATGCTGACTCATTCTACACCAAAGTTCAAAGTATTCTATGAGCACGTAGTTCTGGAAATGCTCAACAATGGACATGGTCAGGTTCAAATAAAGCAGCTATTGGCCAGTCTGGGCCATGTGTGTTGCACTACCTTTTTGTGAACATACAGGGTCTCTCGTTTAGTCACCTGAGACTTTGAGGGTCTGCCTGTGTGACTTGACACTCACACGACCCTAGCACGGCTGACTGTAAAGAGACATCAAGTCCTCCACCCCTCCTTTGGGTGGTTCAGCCGTATGCGATCTTGGTCCCTCTCTTGGGTAAGTTCTTTTGTATGTCTTTTTTCAACATGACCTAATCCACCTATTTTCTACTTTAGCCAAGTTCGGCCTTTTTCGTGCCGTCCCACCGCAAGACAGGAACATCGCTGAATGGTCATTGTATGCGAAGAAGCCAAAGGCCTTAGATGTTCGTGTGGCGTCTTGCACTTTGAAGTGTTTCAAAATTTGTTTATCACTGGTGTTTGCCGTTTGACCAAAGATGTCCTCAATCGACTTGTGCCCACAATGAGCTACGTACCAACAGAGCAGCATGCACTCACAGACGTAATCTTGCTCACCAGAATATGCTCTATAGTGGACCTGAGCGACCAAGACTAGATAACGAAAACCGTCACTATCCCAAGATTGTATTTTATAAGCCGGACAAGTTCAATGCCAATCCTGAAGATGCACATTACCCCGATTGGCGCCTCACTCGATCTCCAGGTCCGTGCGATATCATCCAAGGAGAGGGACTTGACTGTTGGCTGATGGGTCCAATTTCGGCATTGGTTCACTGCAGACTTTTGAATTTCTGGTCACCGTGATGCTAAATTTTGATCGGGCCAGTGATGGCGTTTATATAATTCGACTCTACTAGTACAGCTGTGATGGACTCGAGGTCCTCTTCGAAGTTGATGACAAGTTGGCTTGTCAGCGACTGTTGGGCGATTTGAAGATTGCCAAACTTGTTTTCGCCTATTGCCGACGAAAACAACTTTACGGCGCTATTGTGAAAAAATGCGTTGCAGCGATGCTTGGTAATTATGAAAATTTAAGAACCTGCGGTCGTCCGAACTTCGGATTTGCAATGATGTCTCGCTTCTCCTGCTCGTATGCCTTTCTTAATACGACTGAGGATTTATGGAAGTATCTCACCTTGGCAGTTTCCGATGGTGGCTGGCACTACCAATTCGCTTATTCATTCTTTGGAGGATGTTGATCTGCGTGGCAATCACTGCTATATCATCCTGCAGATGAGGACTATTATGGCCCTTGATGGTACCGAACTCAAAATGGTGGGCTTATTGAACACACACGGCAATCAATCCTGATCTGGTGATTGGTCTGACCGAAGCCCAAGTTGGTTCACTCAAGTCGATTCAAATCTGCGGAAGAGTATTCAACATGACCAGTCTTCAAAAGGACAGTTTTGGATCTCTTTTGTTGACCTACGAAAGTATTTCCTACGGGTAGATTTATGTCTCGCTCCTAAAGAAAATGAAGATTATACCGAATTCCGCTACGAATCTGTCCTACCTCGATCTGGCCACGAATAGAACCTGATGCCCGGTTGGATTATCACTGTCGAGAAGGACGATATTCTGATCAAGGTTGACCTGCACTAAAAGTGGTCATCACTTTCGCCAAAGGATCAAATTAAGCCGATAAATGCAATGGGACTGGTGGTTTACAAGTTGGGTGATGTCAGTCAGAACCTGGTTGGAACCATGGTGGCACACCGCCGAACCAGTTTTTATTTGTTTTTATTGTAATTTTATTTGATCTGAAATCATCATGAGTTTATCGTTGTAATTTTATTCTAATAAATCAACTTTTAAATGTTTTAAAATCATTTTGTTTATCATTCGTGATTTTATAAAAAGTAAATGGAGTTTAAATAGTTTAAAATTATAAATCTTAACTTCATTGTATGCTTTTATTACGTTATTAATTTTTTTTAAATAAACTAATGAAAAATAAATAAAATACTAGTACAGAATACAGAAAGTTTTCTATAATTAAACAGACAGAAAAGTGAAGTTATAATTTAAGTTTGCCCATTTGAGACACGTTCTGCAGTCTAGGAGTCAACTTACCAAAAGATTCCATTTTCACACTCATGACACTGAAAACGTTTTATATTTTGGTGACTCAACTGGTGTCTTGCTAAAGCGCCTCTCTGCCTAAAGTGTTTGCCACACTGGACACATTGAAATGGTTTTATATTTTGATGAATCAACTGGTGCTTGGTTAAATTGCCTTTCAAACTAAATCGTTTGTCACAATGATCACAGTGAAATGAACGTTCGCCTGTGTGCACTCGGAGATGTCGCTGAAAATTGAATTTGAATTCAAATGATTTCAGACAATATGAACATTTGAATTGACGATTTGGTTGTGCAAGGTTTGTTTGAATTGGATTAGTAGTGCATTCAGTGGCTATTGATTTCTCTCCAATTGCATTGGTTGCATGACCTTCTTGGTCAGGATTGTCACCCGAATCAGTGTCATCATCTTCGTCATCATCCAAAGTTTGCGTTTCGCTTTTTGCACACTTTCATTCGCCTGATCACTTTTATTGGTTTTTGGTTTTTGGTTTTTAGTTTTTGGTTTTTGGTTTTTGGTTTTTGGTTTTTGGTTTTTGGTTTTTGGTTTTTGGTTTTTGGTTTTTGGTTTTTGGTTTTTGGTTTTTGGTTTTTGGTTTTTGGTTTTTGGTTTTTGGTTTTTGGTTTTTGGTTTTTGGTTTTTGGTTTTTTGGTTTTTGGTTTTTGGTTTTTGGTTTTTGGTTTTTGGTTTTTGGTTTTTGGTTTTTGGTTTTTGGTTTTTGGTTTTTGGTTTTTGGTTTTTGGTTTTTGGTTTTTGGTTTTTGGTTTTTGGTTTTTGCATTTTGCATTTTGCATTTTGCATTTTGCCTTTTGCATTTTGCATTTTGCCTTTTGCCTTTTGCCTTTTGCCTTTTGCCTTTTGCCTTTTGCCTTTTGCCTTTTGTCTTTTGCCTTTTGCATTTTGCTTTTTGCATTTTG